>VZTF01006489.1:1019106-1042516 GCA_013397755.1 Cnemophilus loriae
ATAATATTGTGGCTTGCGTACATCATAGTATATCACAGACCAAATGCTCTACAGATGTAAATCAAGAGGGGTTCAGCAGCATCTGCAGAGCAGTATTGGTTTATTAATCAATATGTCAACTGGAGATCTGTCACTTTGTATGTAGAGGTACATTCATACATAAAAGAGCTATAGAAAACCCTACACAGATCCTATGTATCTATGGTCATTGAGTTGTCAAGTTCCTGACACTTGAAAAGGAGAGCTGATAGATGAGATAAGAGTGTCCAGGTGATTTCGTGGAACAGCACTTTTGTTTTACAATTGACAGCACAGAGAAACAAATTCAGCAAAGACTCTGCTCCAGAAGAAGTTTAATCCTGACAAGAAACGTGTGAATATATTTTGTGTGTGTGTATGCACATGAATGTGTCCTTAGAGTGAGGATGTGCGTATGCATACATGTGTGCTATACAATGTATACATAATATCAATTACAGTATCAGCTTCCTCTACAGCTGAACTGGGAACACGAACAGGAGCAGAAAATGTGTGAAAACAGCTGTCTCCAAAGAATCCCTCGCCTCTCCTGACTGCAAGTTGCCAGTGTTTCCTAGAGACTGCACAAGCTGCAAAGTTGTGCATTATTTAAGAGAAAGGCACATAAATCCCTCACGAGGATTCAACCCGAATGTGTTCTTTAAAGGTTGATGATGCTGATGCTTGATTGTAGTATAAAGCTGTGCACTTTTCCATGCCAGCAGAGCACATGCACTGAGCAGTCATTCAGTGCCTTAAAAACATCTGTGGCAAGATACCTGATTCAATTTAATCCCTTACCTTGCCAGGATTTTTGCAAGGCTGTTCACATTGAATACAATGGGCTCTTCAGCTTCCTTCCTGAAGCTCTTGGGAGCTCCATCAAATACTCCACTGAACTTATCTACTGGAGAACATCAGCTACAACATAGAATACATGACAAAATGTACAGTAGTGTTGCTAATCATCCACACTAAGCAAACAGGGACTTGGTCTATCAGGATTCTTTAGCATCTGCTATATGCAAGGATATTCATGGTACCTCCCTGGTGGCGAATGCAGGTGGACGAGGTGACATTGGGGCACCAAGTGTAAGGATGCCCAGCATAGCACATTCACCACAGCCTGCTACAGATGCAGCTCTAGCTTAGCAGCCCTCTTTCGTGTGGTGCTGTTTGACATGCTGCTGAGAAAATTGCACAGCCATTTTGAGGCTGCCAGAACCCAAACTTTAACTTGGGGGCTGAGAAGTCTCTTGGCTTACAGGGTCTGTTTGAGATGACTGTCATTGTCATGTGTGGGGGCAGTGACAGAGGTGTGTTCTGCCTGGCCGTTACCAAGACAGTGGTTCCGCTGACTAATCAGTGAGTTTCTGAAATGGTTGTTTTTGTACATTTTCTGCTTGGAGATTAAGCTGAGCAGAATGACAGCCCTTGATCTGCTCTCTGTTCAACATGAGGGAGGCAAATTAACACAGACGTGGGTGGAAGAATCAAGAACTGAAGTCTAAATCAAGAAGAAAGGCAAGTTTTGAGATGGGCTGATAAGTGATACAGCAGGTATGAGAAGCTAGGAAAGGATGAAGGAGCACAACAAAGGCCATCTCAGAACGATTGGTGAGTGCTCACTTTTTCGGTTTTTTTTTTTTTTTTGGCTTGTTATGACCTCCCCTCTCTGCTGCCTTGCTAAGACATCTCAGAACAGATGTCCAGATGTTCACCATGTCCACTACTAGATTTGATGTATTAAAGCCACTGAGCACCAATGCATGCCATACCCTGTTTATGTGTGGGACTAAATATCTCCATGCTTCCTAGAAACAGATTCACCCACAGAGGGAGAAGAAAAAACGTTCATCAACACTGCAAGGATTCTAATGGGCTACAAAACTACATTAATATCATTAGAGTGAAAGTGGCTCAGGTTTGGAAAAACTGAAATACTCCAGCAATCAGTTTGAAACATTAATAGAGACAGAGGGAAACACATGAAACCATCTTTATGGAATAAGGGAGTTAACAGAGAAGTAACTCACTAGTGACACAGAGATAAGCCACTTGCCTATCAGCTCATGATGTATTCATCAAGCCGTCTCAGCTTAGATATGCTCAGTAAACCTTTACCTTAGAGCTTTACAAGCTATGCAGTTTGTTTTGGTTGTTTTTTCAGCACCTCCTGATTTCTGAGGAGTTACAGAGAAGAATCTACTCCAGTCTGTGACCTGGCTGTTTATATTGTAGCTAGAGGTCACCTCTATGCCTGAACAGAATCCTTATCAAGCTAAATGCTTCTTTTATCCTCAGGCATCAAAGCTTTGGCGTGATAAGATAACCTGAGTTGAAAGTTCATATTGAGGAGAATGACATAATAGGCAGCATACAAGCAGGAAAAATAAGTTGTATCTATTGTTTTCCCATGACTACAATCCCATTTTGTTCATGGACACTGGAAGTAACCAGCTCCACTCAGTGGTAATAGTAGTGATGGCTCTTCTAACATTTAACCATAGCTACTAGAGTGTAAATCTAAGCTATACACACCAGGGTGAAAATTGTTGTGGTATCTATAGATTTCCACAGCAGATATAGGCTTACCCTGCAGTAAAACCAAGCAAATAATTAATAATCTAGAGCCATCTCCTTCTGTTGGAGTATATTAAAAGAATGAGGAGAACTGCAACTGCCGTCAGTGGAAATAGTATCTACCCATATTCTACATTTACTCCTTGTTCTTTAGGTGACTCTGAATGGAGGACTGGACATAATCTCTGAGGCCCAGCAGTCTCCTTTGCATGGAAGGATGAGGGAGTTGGTTTTGGCCAGTGCTGTTTAAAAATCACTGGCTGCCACATGAAAACTAGGGGCTATGATCAGGATGTGGAGCTGACACTCCATGGGTATGTGCGCCACCCAAATTTTGGTGCTCTCCTTTAGCCAACCTGCTTTGAATTTTTAGCTAGAAGGTGAGAGAAGACAGGAATTACTCTAATGTAATATTAACCACGCATACAGGGAGAACGTGCAGCTACAGAGCTTTTTACTCAAGACTCTCAGCCATCACAACTTAAGGAATTCTGTTAAAACCTGTGAGCTGCATTAGGTAACTGGATAACTATTTGCAGTAAGATAAGCCGGGCACTCCTGATGTTCGTGGTATTTCTTATGCAGGCAAAGACTGCAGATATAGAGTTTACCTGTTTATCTCTGGTTATGTTTAGTAATCTTAAAAGATGGTGAAACTCAACGATAACAGTCACACTATGATAACCATATTGTTACTAAAAGATAAAATGTTTTGTGTTTATCTGATTGAGATGGAGCACCTCCAGCCCAAGCTTGTCTGTGACTGGAGTAGGATATATATTTACTTTCTGTTGTAAGCCTTGTAGTGACCTGCGAACAAGAGTCAAAATATTGTTCTTCTGCGTGTGGGAGGTTAAGCCTTCCTCCCTGAGCACTGTGCAGGGTGCATGCGGCTCAGTAATGCTCATGCATTTTACATTGGTGTCAGCAGGGTTTTGTTTCTCTGCCATGCTCAAAACAGAGCTGAAATGCCACCTCTGGGTCAGAGAGAACCAAAGGCACAGCCCAGGCTGGAAGGGAGGGATCTGCCTGGTCTAAGAGCATCGCAGAAGAAAACCTGAGGCAAAACAGTCCCACAGGGACACGTAGGGATACCCAAACGCTGATCAAGGGAGGCTCTTAGCAGTCTCTTAACTGGTCTGTGGAGGGCTGGGGTATTGGGCACTGTGCTAATTTCCATGACCTTAAGACGGGACTACATATCTCCCAGGTATGATATTTTGTTTGCTGAACCATGTGTTAACTACTTAACTACCAGCTTCTATTTAAAACCGTATAAATATTATTCTAAGATGATCCTTTTGGGTCCCTTCCAATTCAGAATATCCTGCGATTCCATGATTCTGTGATATTATCTGATATAGTTTATTTTCAAAGCCTTTTACTAATATGAAGTAAATCAGTGTAAGTCAGATAAAACTCCTCTATGCAGCATAGTCATAAAAACAGTGAAAGAGCAGAGTCATAATTTGCTCTGTCAAACTTCCATGACTGGATTTATCCAATGTAAGTGTGGGTGAGGGTCTTGGATTCAGAGTGCAGCTTGCAGGGGACTGTCAGCACATGCACACAAAAATGTGTGTGCAACCTATATCCTCACACAGACGTGTATATACACATATAAATCTTTCCTTGTGCGTGTGTGTGACTGTGTGTCTGTGTACACATATATATCTATAGAGAGTAAAGGAGAGAGATTGAGTACATATGAGAAAATAGTTGAGTTCTCCTAAGATCCAGAATGCCCTCTGGATGCGTTTGCCTCTCTTTACTAAGTACTGGGAAAACCTAGAGAGGCTGAAAAAAGGCTATTTTTAGTAATACATTTCCTAGCTTGTGCTACTAATTCTGAGGTAATTTATTACACTGAAAGGTGTTTGGAATCTAATTAACTTTGCTTCTAATTCTGATTGTTTGCTTTGGTCTTTCTTCCACTGTGGCCAAGGAAAATGAACTGTGGACTTTGACTTTCACCTTTATTACCAATCAGTGCCCAATCACTTTCATTTTTGCATTCTCAGACACATACACAGAGCTTCTGTGCAAGAATGCGGACGTTTCTCCTGAATTCGAAACTCTTTGTTAGCAGAAAGAACTGAATACGCAAAAATTCAGGGAACCTTTTCTGCTTTGAAAAACAGTATATTTTATACTGTCTCTCTTGCTTACCTTTCAAACTACTCCAGTTCAATTCTGCCTTTAAAACTTGTTGTTCAACATATTGCTGGTCTTATTCTGGGGGATCTGCTAGTCTGAGGTCCATGCAGAACACTTCATAATTTCTATACTAAAATGGTTCTCAGTGCTGCAAGGCTGAGCCAAACAAGTGAATTCACACCACCTAAACCTCCTTTCAACTCCAGCCAGTCCAGATTTGTTTTTGCATACTTTGGCAAGCCCCAAATGCAGAAGATGGTTTGTCTTTCTACAATAGGCACGGTGACACTGAGTACACAATAGGGTACCTTCTCAATCTTCTTTCTTCTTCATGAATTGTTGACATTTTAACCTCTTAATTTAAAGCCTGTATCTGAGATGACTGCTTCCTCAAGAAGGAGGAACATTTGTCCAGTTCTGCCAAAGGCTGCTGTTATTTAATGCAGAAAAACTGTATTGATAAAACATTGCTTAAATCAACAGCAGTGCCTACCTGTTGATAAAACTGTTGTAGTAGTACATCTTAAAAGAACAGGAGAAACATAATTGCATTTAGTGACTATTTGACACATGAAAACAAGGCTGTTAAGTTGCCCCCTTTCCTAGTCTCAGGGCAGAATCTCTCAGGGCTACCAACAGCCACAGGAGTTCAGTGCAAGAGGCTGAAGAAAGAATTTAACTTTCTTGTTCCTGATTCATAACACAGATTGTTATTCAGAACCTGGTATGTTTGAGAAAATACTTATTGATGAGTGTTTCAGTTTTGTGGAGTTTTAGCCAGGTAAATTGTGTTGAATTGTATAACTGTCAATATTTAATTGAAAAAGTCCAATTTCTTCCAAATCTGAGTGTTGGAATTGCTCCTTGATCTCACATCAACTTTCTGTGTATGAATGGCACAATGATGCTCACATTATCCATGGTGACACTTCCATGCAGCCACTGGACAAGACTGAGACTTCCTCAAGCCAAAATTTTAGTTCAGTGTACAGATCTGCATCTTATTTGCTTCCCATTCCACTTTTCAATTTGCAGACAATCCTTCTGTGAGAAACTGGAAAGAAGAAAATCTTAATTTCAAGATTTAGGTTTCACTGGATTTAGTTCACATCAGTATAGGATCTTTGACTCAGAGATATTAAATAGTGGGCATTGCTACCAATAAATAATCATATCTTCCACATGCCCTTTCCTTGTAGCAGTGGCTTCCATTTGGCCTCTATTAGAACGTACCCCCTCTCTTTGGCTGTGTTCTATTTTTGTTTCTCTATCTGAGATACTGAAGTGTACCTTAGTGCCTGAAAGGAAATCCCTCTCAGCATTGCTTGAAACAGGTTCTGCTTGCTAAGTAAACAGTTTGTACTAGTTATCACTAGCCTAAAACAATAACAGACTTTTGAAAACTTATCTAAAGCAGAAATGGCTGCTTGAGATCAAAGTCCAGATCACAAACTTCATTCATTTTGCTTTTATATACCAGGAATAATGACTCATATTCTCTATCTCTGTTTCTTTTCATGCACCACAGTAGGATGTCTCATTTGCAGCCAAAACAGAATAAAGACCAATGAATGGCAAATTAAATTCTTGAAATTCAGTTTCTCTGTCCTTTCCTCAAATTTGCAAAACATTTTTGCTAACATAACACTTTAAAATCTACAATATATATTTTGCCCCATTTGTAAGTAGGCTTCTTTATTAAGTCACAAAACACTAACTGCAGTATCCTGTAATAATGGTCTTAAGAGTGGCAGTAAATTGGCAGGAAATTACTGTAATTTCCCTTCTCGAAAAAAAGAGGCAAAACCATCCACATATTCAAAACATGTTTGTGTGAAAATACCCAAACTCCTTTTTTCAAGATCTCTATTTCCCATTCTAACATTACACACCACTTATTTGCATTATACATCTTGTTTTTCAGAAACTACATAGAGATGTTACAGTTTAAAAATATGAACCAAAAGTTTTGTACAAATGTATGAAATTCTCTTCTAGAATTACATTTCATGATACAATGTAAGCAATCACCCTATTTTCATCTTTCAAAACAACATTCCAGCCTGCCACAACAGTAGCCTACAGGAAATATATAGGACATCAGCAGAGCTGGCAGGCTATTGAGACCATGTTTCCTCAGTTTGCTCAGTTTGCTCAGTTTGCAGTGTTCACATTGCTTTAACCTTCATACGTTTGCAAAAGTGCATGAGGGATTTGAAACCTCTCACACCCTCCACAACCACATGTTGTCAACCCACTGAAGTCTTTGCCTCTCTGGTTACCAAGCTAATGGAAGAGGAAAGGTAGGATGAGAAGTGGGTGAATGAGCCCTCTGCTCATATTTGAACGATGGGGAAGAGGAAAATGCCTTGCCTTGGGAAGAGTTAATCCTGCCTAGCCCAGCCTAGCGTGACTAGCTGCGTCATGGTGACTTCTCTTGCAGCACTGAAAAGTTTGACACCACAGTTTGTTTAGGGCTGTGTCCAAAAGCACAGTCACACCCTGTCAGGAGCTGAAAGTGTGGACAGCTTTCCTTCAGTGCCAGCTCTCTGTGCAGTCCCCAGGGACCAACAGGGAGAGAATCCCCTGGTAAGGCAGAGCTGGAGCAACAGCAAACACTGAGATGAGGCTTTATCACTTAATCGTTCATTTTCAGACTCTTGATTCAGAAGCATTTTTTTGGGGGTGTAGGCTTACAAAGAAGCAGGAACTTCCGCAGCGTGGTGTCAGAGTGTTCTTTCAAGTGCACTTCCCTCCCTAACAGGCTTACAAGTTTCCCGTCAGCTTGGGGCTTACTTAGCTCTAAAACTTGTTTTGCTGTAACAAAGTGGAACACCTGAATTTGTCAAAAATGAAGTGCTTCCAGGCCTATCCGCATTTTAAAGTAAGGCCTCTCTGCTGTCATGGCTCCGCTGTTGCAATTTATCTTTATGTGCACGTTTCAGTGTTTGCAGAGACAAATTCTGTGTCTACAAGTGGCCTGTTTTTCAAAGGCATGCTGTGGAGACAAAGGTTGAAACCCAAATCACTTCACAGCAGTCTGCAAGTCTGCTTCTCTCTTCAGAAGCTGTAAATGTGTCTAAGCAAAAAGCAACAGTTCTCCCATCTGTAAATAATGGGCTTGGCTGAAATAGCTCAAATACCTGAAAAAATCGTTGTTTAAAACAGAGAAGGAAATTCTGGTTCTGGGCACTAGCCTGGAATACTTTGGGGCTGGATTAGTATGCAGGAAGTAAAGAAATGAAAAGGCAAAGGATGGTTTAAAAATGTCATTGCACAAACATGCATGCATATTCTCTCAGGCCCTGCCTGGTGGTTCAGTAATGCAGCAGGCAACGATAATGATACCATTTCATAGCTCCTCTAATCCCAGAGGATGCACAAAATGCTTGACAAACTGATGTTCTACATAAGCAATAGTCTGGGCCTTTCCTTCTCATCTGTAGAGGAGTGGAAAAGATTGCAGTACAAATACAGCAAAATTTGGTAAGGTCAGAAGCAAGGGGAAGCAAAGTGTATTCCATTCAATGAGCACGCTAAAATTTATATAATAAAGAAATTCAAACAACCTTACACTTAATTAGCAGACAAGCTAGAATCGTTCCGCTTTGGTTTTGGGAATGTGTGGTGGTAATAGAAAACAGAAATCATCTACAAGACACGTACGCCATTTGTACGCATAAATCTCTGATTCAAAAGAGAATATGGAGGTCTCTGATCTCTTCATATGGCAGAGAGAGAAAGATCCAGCCCTGGTAAAATTTATTCGCGAACCTTGTCATTTCCCCTACTGTTGCCTTTGCTTTTTGCACTTTGCTTATGATCTTCTAAGTAGAATTTATTGAATTAAATGACACCGTATTAGAATCATGTAAAAATTCTCCCGAGGAAGGAGTCATCACATGTGAGCAACACATTTTATTTGGGTGGGACGGTGAGGTTCATCAAATAAGGTGGTGTTTCTTGTTGAAGCCTCTAAATTCTAAGAGAAGTCTGTCTTTTTTCATAGATAGGAAACCCTGTCAGACCAGGTGCATCATTTGCCTGCCTAACATCAGGCTCAAAAAATGCTCTCCTGCAACACAAATGACCAGATTCAGTGAGCTTCTTGATTCGTATTAGAAAAATCTTAATTCTTAATGCAAGGTAAAGTTACATGCTACCAGGCCAAAAGTACTGTTCATAAACTTAATACATTGATATACCTCAGCTACTGATAGACAATAAATGGTTATTTATCAGGACATCAAAAGCTTTCAGAGAACTTGCTTCAACCCTCTACAATCTCTGGAGCAAAGCAGTCCAAAAGGCCAAAAAAGAACATCTTGTGCTTTGAAGATCTTGACCCAGACAACACAGCTGCTTTGCAGTGTTATCATCTGTTGTTCCTCTGTGGCCTATTTAGGCAAGTATCTTCAAAAGGTATTTGTAATCTCAGTGACAACTTCTTGTGAGAAAAGAAAAAAGAACCCTTAAAGTGTTTTTATGGTCACCTTAACCACAGTCTATTCCAGGAATGTGAAGTAGCAGCTGAAGAGCATTGAGTGCTTCACACAGGAAGGGTGCAGGAGTGGGATGCTGGCACAGATCTCCACGTCCAAGGAATGGTGTCTGTGCAGAGGAACCTGCAAGACTGTGAGGCTGAGAATGCTCAGCTGAGCAGTGAGCAGTGTCGGTGCCTGTGCTGGGTGGTGATTCCTCACCCAGCTCTCTCCCAGGAGAGCTGGTGTCCCAGGTAGAACACACACACAACAGCACGGCTCATCAGTTGCTTAGGCTCACATCTCCAAGAAATCAGGCTAAAAATATTCATCATGGGACCACCTGTGGCAGCTGCAATGTCATTTATTATTCAAGGTCTATCAGACGGCGAAGGGACAGATGCTGTGAGCATCTTCAGCATTGACAGACTGTTCATCTGTGTTATGAATTTATATATCTCCTACAGGTTCTGCTATCAATTGTGTTCCCAGTTATACGGGTCAGGCAAGGAAGTACATTTCCTAAAGGAATTGCAGTCTCCTATATGTCAAAAACATCAGTCACAGAGGAAATACCCTATTTTGATGTGGTTCAAGAAGGTGGCAGGGAGAGGAGTAGAAACTTTATAGCAAGACCAGCTTGTCTCAGAAGAGAGACTGTGTGCTACATATTCAAGACTCTTTGGGGTGAAAAAACCCTAGAGAACAGCAAGGATATGTTCTCAGTCTGCGTGTAGAAATTGTTAAAGGTGTATAGAGTGAGACGTTATGATAATCTCTGTATCATTTGAAGAATAATTCTTTTTATAATGCCTTTATTCCTACAACAATGCTACTGTTCCAATAGCTCTGTCAGAGCTACTGAGTGGTGAGTTAACCCTGCTGCTGCCCTGAGAGAAGTGAAAGCTGCTGAGCTAAAGCAAAGAGGGTGGATAGACCTTTTCAAACTGCAGAAACCATCAGCTCAGTGGAGAGGAAGTGACTGAAAAAAGAGGGTAAGGGAGACCTAATAACGATTCCCTGAGGACAACTGCTGGTCAGAACAATTAGCCATGAATCTAGGAAAAGCCATAATTGAACAGAGAACAGAGGGTTTATTTTAATTTGGTATCCGGGAGCACTTTGGCTGGGAACTAAAGGAATAGTTCCCCTTTCGAAGCAGATCCCTGAAAAGAGGTGGCCAGGGCTGCCTCCCAGCTGCAGCTCTTCACTCTTCATTATGGCACATTATGGGACAACTGGAACAGTAAAGTATGTTGCAGTCATTATGCGAGTCACAGTTACGGTCTGTAAATGAGACTGCATGGAATATCTGTTTTCTAACGCAGGCTGTGAAGGGATGTCCCTTTTTACCATGGTCAGGGAGGAGCTGGAGGGCTCACCAGAGACTTCAAAAAACCTCAGCCTTTCAGTTAGCAAGGAGCTCAGTGCTCTCATGTACTCAATTTGTCACAAGGGGAATGCCATACAATATTGCACAGAGTAGTTATAAGGCATTAGCTGCCATCTCATTCACAAAAAAAAAAAAAATCACTATTTTCTCTGCTGCAGTTCACCAGTGATCAGCTATACACAATATTTCCTTGATTATGTCTCAATGGAAAGTCTTTTTTTTTCATTTTGCTGGGCTAGAGATTTAGCTTATGGGTGGCCAGGCCAGTTAACAGTGAAATCTACTTTAAAAAGGAATGTGATTACTAGTAATTATTTTTTTCCATTAAAATCAGCAGAGAAGTTTACTTAATTCTTTGTCCTTTAATCAAAGCAGTGAAGCATTTCAGCAATCTGTAAATCTGGCCGTACAGAGTTACAAAATAGGGAAAATTCACAATAGTGTCATTTTTCTTTGAAACTCCTTTATCTCAGTGAAAGATATTTGAGCAAACCCGTCACAGCAAACCCCTGCTGTACAACTGACTGATGTTCCTGTTAGGAATTCTTGCCACAGGTTTTGCAGCAGTGGGTAAGGGCAGAGCACAGTCGTGTTGAAAAGCACTGGTGCTGGTGGTTTAAAAAATCACTGCTCTTTTTTCAAAACCCCAACTTTAGGCTGCACCATGTGACACATACATGCTGTGTTACATTAATATGTTTAATTAGAAATATGAGTTATGCCTTGCATAGTAACAAGAAACCATCATAAAATAATGTGTACTCTGATAGCGTCAGACAGCAGTCATGCATAAGTTCAAATCCTTTTCAGTGGGACATTGATTTATTCATTCTTTGATGAACCTAGGCCCAAGCATTCAGCAGCTTCTTCCCTTTCTCAGCATGGGTTTAGTTATGTGAGGCCCGAAATGGCCTTTGTATATTTAGACTTTGAGAGCACATTCAGCTGGAATCCTGCCTCACACCTAGGGCTAGACCTCTGCAATAATGCAACTCTGCTTGTTGCAGCTCTGAACAAAGACTAGCGGGGCTATGGAGTTATGTTACTCACTACAAGTTGAAGAATCAGCTTTCCATGTGGCATTATCCTCCCACCCCCTTTCCCACAGGAATAACACAATGTAAGTTAAGCTCGTGCCTTTGCCATTATCTTGCTTTAGTGGCTCAGTTCCAACACACAGCCATGTACCACCTCATTATTTATATCCTGCTAGCATCTTATTTAGTACCTCAGCTTCCATCACAAATGTATCAGGATAACTGGATAAGAGACTCATTACGATTGCAGCTTCTCTGCAGGGGTCAGCACCTCCTCCCCATGAATATGATAAGGTGCTCCAAGTGCCACCTCACCTGCAAATGGTGTTTTTCCCTGAAGACTCACTTCCCACAGGCTACAAGCTGCTATTGAATTTCTGGAGTAATACTTTAATAACTTAATTTAAGATTTAACAGGTTTCTTTCCCGTGCTTTGTTGTATAATTAATCCATGTGATGGGAACTCATTAGACTTGGGGATCTGAGATGCATCTGGACACGCAAGGGCTGTAAACAGCCCTAAAACCTGTGTTAGGGCCTATTTAAGGTGGGCAAATGCAGAGCTGCACATGGAAAGAATAAATTATTTTATCCTTGGGGATAATCAGAAACTACTTTTTTGACAGTTGGATGTGTCTTTCGATCATATCTGTAGTTTGTTATAATAATAGTAAAACCAACAAACTTTTGTACACTGACATTCAAGGTGGAATCCTTGACTTCCTGGGCTGAGAAGACCTGGCCAAACACCTCCAAACATCATCTTGCATGCATGTGTGCATGCCCGTGAGCTGTGGGCACTTCTGCCTCCTGAAAACTTACCTCAAGCAGATACTACAGAGGCACTTTGAGCCTGACATTGAACAGCTCTGTGTGGGATTTTGTCTTTTTTGCTTGCTTAGTGCTGTGCTACTGTGTTTATCACATGGAAGAGATGAGACCTTGATTAATTCATTCTTTGATGAATCTAGGCCCAGGCATAGATGCCATCCTGAATTGCTGAAAGAATAGAAGCCTTGGTGTCCCACTTCTCCAGAGAACACTGTAGCTGCAAGACTTCCACAAGGTTTCTTGTTTCCTGCTGGTAGTGCTATTCTGCTTTGATGTGATCCAGAGAACGTAAATGGGTCTGGCCCAAAGCACTGCTGAGAGCATTTGCTCTAGTTTAATGTTCAAGACCATGCTCTGGATTAGGCAGAGCAGAGGTTTGAAACCACTTTCCAGGAAAACACGGCTGAGTGAGCTGCCCATTTATCTGTAAGTATGGGTGTGGGTATCTCATTTCTTCAGTTTGCAGTGAGAGCTGCAGAACCCAGCTCCAGGGGGCAGGTAGTAGCAGAGGACACCACGGCTAAGTGTGCACACCAGTCTGGCCCACTGCTGAACACCCCTTTCAAGGGTGCATTGCTTTCTTGACAAGCTGAGGAACAAAAGTATAGAAAACACAAAGACAAAACACAAAGACAAAATAATAGCATGAAAGGAGTAACACCTCTGGGCATCAGGGATGTGTTCCTCACTGTGTGTGCAGCACTGAAGTTCCCAGCAGAGCACCTTTTCCCCACCGGACATGAGCAACAGCTCTAATGAAAGGTTTGTAAAGAAGAGTGCTGCCAGCTGCCTTCTCTGGGAGCTGGATGAGTTGTGTACAGAGATCTGTTTTCCACAGACACGATTTACATAAGCACTGCACACATTTTTCTGTGTGCTGTCAGGGTGCCTTGATCCTTTTCTCTCTTGAAGCTCCTCTTCCTCTGTACAAGTTCTGTGGTGAGCCAGGTACAGTCATGTACCTGTTTTGCTCAATTAAACCTTTTCCATGGATGTGAGTCATCTATTTCATGGTCCAGAACATACTCATTTCATTTCCTCTGCCCTCTGGTGATTGAGTTAATTAATACTTTGTAAACACCTTGAGACCTCATCGCACTAACTACTGTACAAAGAACAGGGCTGGTCCCAGAATGATTCTTCTGAATAGGACAGGACGGAAGAAGCTCAGGAGAAAGGAAAAATTAGAGAGCATAGGCCTTTATATGGTCCTCAACTCTTAATAGTCCCAGTTAATTTCTGATGACTAACTTAATGTGAGCAACAAATTCTGGTTTTGACATAGGGACTGACCACAGTTCTCAGTGAACTGGAGTGAAACAAATGAGCCTCACTGATCAGCTGACATGGGTTTCTAGCAATCGCCAAACTCTTCCAACAAGCTCTGCCAGATCTTCCTGTCCAAAAGGTGCTTTGAGTTCTAAATTTCCACTGGACTTTAGATCTGGTGTTTGGGAGAGACCTATGTGGTGGCTGGCCCTGGCACACCGCCAGCAGCATGTTGTGGCTGACAGGGGGAGTCACTTGCCAAGAAGGGGCCAGAAACTCCACTAAGAGCAGCAGAGATGCTCAGCAATGGTGGTGATGTGCCACTGGCATCCACAGAAGGAGCAGCCGCGGAGGGACCCCAAAGAGGGGGTCTGAAGGAGGAGGAGGGCAGGGGGGCTGCAGTCCAGAGCAGAGGCTCCCTTCAGGCAGCACCGGAGAGACCCCGCTGGAGCAGAGACACTCCTGTAGCCCAGAGAAATGTCTATGCTGGGACAGGGAGATGAGGAAGGAGGGAGGAGTGGCCAGGAGGGGCTGCGAGGATCGCACCACAGTCCATCTCCACCAAGGAATGGTGTCATGGGGGAGAGGGAGGAAAGGTTTGTTTTATTTTTTTTCTTTCTTTCTCACCATTCAAATCTGTTTTAATTGACAATACACATAATTATCCTCATTATGTGTCTGGTTTGCCTGCAACAGTCATGGGTCACTGATGTCCCTGTCTTTATCTCGACCCACGAGGTTTTCCATCTTCTTCTCTTGCTCACGAAGAGTGAGAGAGCAACTGGAGGGTTCGGGCCCTCACCACAGGGAGGACTCGGCTGTGCAGTCTCAGGCTGCAGGGTGCTCTTGGGGCTCCTCTTCTGCAGGTCTATACTGATGAAGCACCTCTTTGACCAAGGGAAGGAGCTGCAGCAGGAGGTCAGCATGCTGTGGAGCTGCACAGATGATGAAAAGGAGGTTGATTAGATGCTCTCCTGGATACAAGGGGAGCCTGACTGTCCAGCTGAAGGAGGGACAGGCAGCCTCTGTTTATGGGATTGGAAAATAGAGAATCCATTCCTGTGTGCAAGAAGCCAAGCAGAGGTATCATGGATGATCAAGGGTTCCTTGGCAAAACTCAAACACAAAAAACCTTCACCGCATAAGTGGTGAAAGGTTGCTTGAAGAAGTCCTCAGTCTCCATAATTGGAGTTATGAAAAATAGGACTGGATTCAGCCCTGAGGAACCTGCTGTAGTTGCATATGCCTTGAGCAAAGGGGTAGATTAGGGGTTCTGCAGAGGTCCCTTCCACCCCGATGGATTTGACATGATTCTGCAAGTCTGCTGCTCCCTGTTCCCTTCCTTCCCCCTCTAGTCCTTGGGCACCTTGCCCTTGGCTACGAGGCACTGCCTCCTCCATAGCACAGAGCTCTTCAGAAAAAAGCACAAGGCAACCACTCTCAAATTGAAACTTGTGCATCTTCCTTGACAATGACAACAGAGGTGTCAGTGGTGGGCAGTAGGACTTTATACAGTATCCTAGAGATCTAAGCAGGATTTCAGGATGGATGAAGACTGAAAACTGATTTCTTCTTCTGCCTGGGGATGATGGGGATTCAATCTTTCCCTCACTTCCAGATTTCTGTGGGGTGAGGACTTTCATGGGTGTTGTACTGTAAGTGATCCACAGTGCATTGAAGAGGGAACTGAAGAGAAAACCCTTCTGTAGAAGTCCAGTGGCTCAGAGCAACCTGCCAGGATTGCAGAGACCTCGTCACAGTCTGTGTCCCTGTACATCCATTTTATATTACCCTATTTCTAGCTCAGGTGTGTTCTGATATAAAAGGGCAATGCAAATGTCCTTTTCAAGATGTTTCTTTTTGGTATCTGATGTCACACACATTCTGGAACCAGCCACTGGGAGGGAGATCCTGCTTGCTGGATCTCCCTCCCTATGGGCACAGGCTGTGAGAGAACCCATGGACTGCTTTGATTCACGTACCTGGAGAAACTTCAGGGTGAAAAAAAAGGCCCAGAACCTCAAGATTATGAAAACACTATGGTGACTAAATAAACACACATGCACAGAAAAACAGGTCGAACTATGAAGCTTCAGAGTTCAGTGTCCTCCAGTGCTAGGTGATAACTGAGCAGGGGTTTTCACATATTGATTCAGTCACTCAAATCATGTTTTTGGTTCTTCATGTTTTTGAATCTAGCATCAAGCACCTGAAAATTCAGGCACCCTTGCAGTCACATAGAGCACAGCTGGGTGCCTCATACATCTTGTTCAAAGTCACCTAAGTCCATACCAGAGCTACAAATTCAAATGGTAGATTCACACCTGCAGCCCTGAGCCTTGAAAGCTGCTGTCTCTGATATAAAAATTTGTCTCTTTCTCACACCTATAAGATGGCTGCCACAGACAGCTGCCACCCACAGATGAGCTAAATCTCCACCGATACTTTCAGCAGAAGTCTCATCTTGTTACAACTAGATTTCCTCAGGATGGTTTCACTCAAAGAATTCTTGCCAGAGCTGACTCAGTCCTTTTGCAGGAGATTCAAATAGCTCCTTGTGGTCAGGATCTTGAGGACAAGTACAGTTTGTTGGTTGTATCACTGTTTTTGCCATTGTGAATATGCACCCAGTGGAAAGCTTTAATGAATTAAGAATGGTTACCCTGTGGGTGTAATATCTCGCCACAACACACAACCCTTGTCACCTTGATTAAGAAATGTACCTAAGCCTGGTGGTGGTAGAACATAGATCCCACACCAGCCATGGATCTGTCATGAGACAAAACACCACACAAACTGAACAGTTGTACAGATTTCCCCAAAAATTCTCCGTGAGTTCTGTTCTCTCATTTCTCCCTCTAGCAGACACTACATCTGTTCCTTTAGCAGTTGCTGGCAGACAAGACAAGCCCCGGTGCCAGCTAATACTATATGATCTGCTGCTGAATTAATTTTCCACTTAAAAATTAAATTATGGGCCAGATCCTCATTGGATTTAATACAGCTATCACCTATTAAGCATCTGATGGTCTGGCCTGGTATAGAGATTATTCTTCTTCTCTCTTTGTAGCAAGAACACAACCAAAGAGATTTTGATCTGATGTGTGAAGGTAGTGAAAATACTGATTGTTTTGTGTCTGATGCATCCATCATGAGAAATTACGATTTTTTCAAAAAGCTGGAGAAAAACATGCCATTCAAAAAAACAAAGAAAAGGAAGAAAGGTTGTAAAAGATACTATAAATCTTTTATTTCTTTTGAGTTACTATGCAATGCCCTTCATTTTGAAGGAAATGATACAATCAATGATGTGTACTTCTTTCTCAGGAAAAGAAGATATTTGCACTAACAATTCAACATTTACTGACAAAAGACAGCTTACAGAAAATGCTCATGGTGGGAAAAAATCATATTTGTGATTACACTTCTTACTGTGGATGATTTCATGAAGTGTTACAATGTCAGGAATTTCAAGTGTGCATTTAAAGAAAACTTCTAATCCAGTATTAATGCAAAGGAATTTAAACCATCTAAACCACTGGTGTTCAAAATCACCCTGATTTCTTCCTATTCACTGTTAAAGAAAAAGCCTAATCTGAAAGTCTAAGCCCATGATACAATACTCCTGGCCTTATCACTGCACACTGATTTTAAGAGTAGTCAAGCATACTCAATTAACAGTAGATTTCTTATAAATAGAAATTGCTGTTGGAAACAATGTATTTCCTACCTCTACTTAGTTACTAGTCTCTGATCTCTTCTACAAAATTAAAGTTTTGCTTTCAAAAAATATTTGTTCCTACATGGCTGTTAGCTTTATGGTTGGTGCTGTTAATTGTCAGAAAAGCAGAGGTGGGAAACCACTTGACAACACACTTCACATACCCAAGGACAGACCTTTGGTAAAACTTAACCAAAGGAGAAGAGAAAAGAAAACCACCATTACATTCAAAATCTGAAACAGATTAATCACACCGTATCACCTATTATAGTACTGAGTGGAATAGTGAAATCGAATGAACAAAAGGAGTTTGCCTAAGGTTTCATTTATACAAAACAATTTGAAGTTTACTTCCATAGTCTAGGGTCCTTCAGTCTGAAGAATATATTTTTCCAAGTAAGAAAATACAGTTTTTGAAGTAGCTTTTGGGAATTTTCCCTGCCTACTCTACAACCGCCTACCACATTGGCCAGAGGAGCTCTAGAGTTGCTGTAATTGATACCTTGCATTCACACAGAATCAGGGATAACAAAATAGTCTTCAGTTTATGTCTTCATTCACTGCTGTGGAAGGTGAATGTCTAAATTGTGTTTTTAAAATTACTCAATCAGCAGATAATTGTAGGTTTTACTACAACACCTTTTCCAAGGCATTATTTGCATCAAACACACCAATACTCCAGGGAAATAAGACTGCTCATCTACATTTCCTAGCTGAAGCTACATTTACACATCTGGGGCTCAGCCTTGCCAGCCTTCACATGTGCATATTGATATTCACAGCAGTAGATATGCCCAAATGAGTAAATTCATATAGATGATTAAGTGTTTGCACAATCAAAGGGCTTTTACAACAAATTATATTAACTTTGAATGTTAAAAACGCAAGGGAAAGTTCAAGCATGACAAGACAAAGATACGGGAGAAGTCTGCAGCAGATCACCAGCTTAGCTTGCAACTGCTATGTAACACACCTCTCACCAAATCAGTGCAGCTCCTGGATTTACAGGGGGAAACTGAGGCCAAACTTTGGGCTGGGTTCCACGAGCTCTGTTTGGACAAGAGGTCCTTTGAGAAACAGCTTTCACTGCACTACTTGTTCTCCCCTGTTGATTATGCAGCCTCAGATCCTCCACGCTCCCACCAGAGACCTCACATTGAAATTCCAGACCCTCATTCTTAAAGAAATGTAAATATACACTCAATTTCAAGCACAGGAATAGGCTTACTGATTCTCAAGTGGCCTCAAGTAGGTAAGGTCTACTCAAAACTTTAAACTCAATATAGGCTTAAGACCTTTGCTGAAGCACAAGCTTTGCAGAAGGATCACACCTGCATTTCTTTATGTTAAAGCAGATGCAGAGAAGAGCACTTCATCTATTCCTCTCTCCTCTCTTTCATGATCTATGTAAAAGTCCTGAAGTAGGACATACACAAAAGAGTCAGTTTTCCTGTGAGATCTTTTCTTTTTAAATCAAGCTCCAGAAATCCCAGCTTACTGTGCAGACAGTAACTGAGCAAAGTACAGCAAAGACAAGAAACCAAGCAGTTGTGATGTGCTTCTACAGCAATTTCTGCTCTCATGTCCAGATCATTACAGGTCCTTGGCTTTAAAACCAGACTGCTTAGGAATGTGTGCAGTGGTGTTTAGTAGCACCTATTAAATAACACTGCCTAATCAACAGGTAGGGGAAAAGGACCTGCCTGTTAAAAAGTTGCATCTTTATCTGCTGGAATAAGAAATCCCTGTATGGAGGTAGCCCTCTTTCAGATAATAAAAATAAAATAAATGTCAAGCTTCCCTCCCTCTTCTACTTTTACACATAATGGAATGTCAGGGGACAATAAATTCCCAAACATAGCTTGCAGGGAAATTTAAAGATTCCAAATATCAGACACCTGTATCCCAGGTGTCAGAGGAGCACAGAGCTTTTATAACACAGCAGAATATGTGCCAGACTCTGCTGTGAGGCAAGCCCCCCCTTCACTCTCTGTCCTAGCAAAGCACTGCAAGCTCTGGAATTTTTTGCTAAGGCCCTGTGCCTGTGGGGGAATTTATCCCAAAAGGCATGACCGGTACAGAAAAGCACCAAGACCAGCACAAGACAAGAGCTCAGTTGGTCAAAGAAGCTTTGCTCTCCATTCCCAAGCAGACTTGGTCCTTTTTTTGTTAAAACAACAACTAAAAAAAAAAAAAAAAAAAAAAAAAAGAGTGGAAAAAAGAAATAATAGAAAACAAAGCCAGACTATTCAGGATATCTCAGAAGGAGAAATGGCTAAGTATCATAGTTCCGATGTTTCAGACACAAGGGAAAAATACTTTCACAACTAGTTTACTGTTTAGTACCTTGTAGATACATAATATTTGACATTTATAGAGGTTTCTAGACTTTATGACCTAGAATATACTTTAGATCATGAATGAAAAATAAACCCATTCAGAGGACTGGAAAATAATGTGCATAACAACTTACTTTCAAATGCAAGGCTATGAAGGGTTTTTTTAAACTTTCAAAAATATCTCTAGGAAAATATTAATTTACATAGCTATATTACACAGTGAAATAAACTTTGTTATGTACAAGGTTTCAGTATGAAAGAAACCACAGCTAGACATTTGCTCATGGTCTAGATAATCTGTTGTCTCGTATCAGTGAGAAGTACAACAGAGAGAATCTCCTTCACTCTTTTTCAGACTGTCTCAGTGATAATTTCAGCTTTTAGTAGTTACTAGTAGTTGTATAAAACCTGTGTGCAGACATCCACATATTAACCCTATCACAGTCAGATATGGGTAGATATGCTTTCAAAACAAGGTTAGACATCTGCTCGACAACCACAGTAACCTGAGTATAACTCAATTGCATATTGGTGAAAAAAACAACACTTAGTGCAGGCACCTGAGCTATAGCATTCCAAGAGAGCTTGGTGCTAAACTCCCCCTTGGATTTGGGTGTTTCACAGGCCAAATCCTAGATTGTATATTTTAGGCAGAAAACATGACACCACAATCTACTTGGCTCACATTGGCAAAGTTGCTTCATATAATCTTAACTAATCAAAAGCTTGTATCTACCAATTCTTAAACGACAAACTTTGCTCCCGTCACAGGGGTGGAAAGGACATGGAGTACTTTGCTATTTATGGTGTAACTGTAAACAGCTGCGAGGAAGACCGTATTAATTATGCTTCAAGTTTACATCACACTGTTAGTTTCCATTATTTAAATGAACTCAAGCTTATCTTCAAGTTCGCATCATCAATTGTGTTTTAAGGGGAATGAATTTTGAATTAGAAACTGCCTCCAAATCAGTGCTTGTTCACGCACCCCAGACCCCAGGACAAAGATCTGACAGTGCTACCTGTGTGGGAGATCAGTTCAACAGTTGAATAAAAGTTCAGGGAATATTCAGGGCAGGCAGCACTGCACTCCCCCTCCTCCTGAGGGACTTGCACAACTTTGTAGGCAAGTCCTCTCCTCTAATGCTATAGCTCAGCTGCATACCATAGAAATTATCAAAAAAAGGAAACATGAAAACCCTAATGAAGAGGAAACTGCTTTGGAACGCCCAAGCCCCCCTGCCTGTAATGTCTTCCAGCCTGTGCTCCCTTCCATCACAGCTGTGTTCACTGTGGTGCAGAACCTGCAGCATACTCACAGCCAGAAGCACCCAGCCAAGAGGTCACCCTCTCGAGGGACAGCTTACTCAAGACATACTCTTACACATAAGCAACCTGCTCCTACTGCCTCTCTGTGTACTACAGGCGTAATCAGGAGATCTGCCATTTGCTTTAGAAGCCAAGGCAGCCTGTAATGAGCCCTGACACAGCTCAGCATCTGCCTGTAGGAGTCTCAACACACACCAGTGTGCAGAGTATAACTGGGGTAGCAAACTTCCTTTCCTGGGACCTGTCAGCAATAAATCTTCTGTCCCCAAAGCCACATGCTGATGGCAAAGGAGAAAGCCCCCCAGCAACTTCCTATCAATTAAGAAGGCACCAGGCACATAAAACCCATTTTGTTAAAATCAGTGGAGATTTCTGCCTTACACCTTCTGGGGGACTGGTTACAACCCAGAAAGCCTTGAACCAGGCGAAAGGCAGCTCCTTGCAATACCAACAGAAGCCACAGCTGAAGAGAAACAGTAGCAAAGGGAAAACAATATCCTCATGCTCGGAGCTATATGGTCACGTCCTAAAAGTTGTTGGCTACTTCCTTATGGTATTAAATACTATTAACTTCTGCTGATAAGTAGATGTCAAAGGCATTTAGCATCTTGTAGGGTCAGGCCTACTGGCAGATGGTTGACGAAAAGGCTAGTGCGAACACGGCACAGAGGAAGGAAAAGTGAGAGAGGAGAGGGGTAGAATTGCCCTGAGTTTTATCCTCTACAAATAAGTCAGGGGTTTTATCATCAAGCACGGAAGGAGTTAAGCACTAAAGCACAGACACTTAATCAGCTTTCCCCCTTCCTTTCACATGTGATTGGAATGAAGCTGCACCGAAGCAGCCCAAAGGGCTTATAACAGCTCAATTTCGCAGCCTTCAGTTTTAATCCCCATCACCCAGGCTAAGCAGAATGGTGGTGCTGAGGCTGCTACTCCACAGCAGTCTGAGCACCTGGATGATGACGGTCTTCCTCCTCC
This sequence comes from Cnemophilus loriae, assembly GCA_013397755.1. Taxonomy (NCBI): domain Eukaryota; kingdom Metazoa; phylum Chordata; class Aves; order Passeriformes; family Corvidae; genus Cnemophilus; species Cnemophilus loriae. Next base: position 1,041,243 of record VZTF01006489.1, read on the forward strand.
TCTTCCTCCTCCTCTGCAGCTTGCAGGTGGCTGGAGAGCTCCTGGATCACAGCAGCCCTACCAATCTGGTCATTTCTCCTCTTCTCCATAATCAGATCCTCCAGGCTCTGAAACTCCAGCGTGTGGCTGCGCTTGTCACCCAGCCGGATCTGCAATCGGTAGGGCTGCTTGCCTATGCGCAGCTCCCCGCCGATTTTAAACTCTCGCTTGCCGTATCGGCACCAGGCAGCAAAACACTCAGAGTTTCTCCAGCTCAAGTCCCGATCCTTGCAACCCACCTGCTCCAGGGCATTGCGCACCACCACGGCCGGGCTGAGGGGTTTGTAGCGGTACAGCTGGTTGGCAATGCGGCCCCGTCGGCCCTGGCTGGCATCTGTGAGGAAGCTGTTCACCACCTCCAGCCGATGCAGGTGGACAACTTGAAAATCCCCGACATAGACCACCCAGTGTGGATACTGGGCTTGGCACACAAACTCCACCAGGTCACCTGGTTTACACCTATTCAGCAGGTTCTCCGGGGTGTAGGTGCTCAGATGCCCCCCACCTCCTTCATCACCCTCCTCTAGCTGCGTGTCCTCCTCTGAAAAGCTCTTCTGGTAAATACACTCATCCCGGTAATAGACTGAGCACTCCACCTCGTGCAGCTGGGGATCGTAGGGCTGCAGGGCAGGGTTCTCACCCCCCAGGTCATGCACCGAATCTTGCTGCTGCTCCAGCTCATCATCGTCGTTCGAAAAGATGTAGGAGACCCCGATCCTGGGCCCTTCATCTCTGTCCATACCTGTCGGGTCGGCCGTGGGAACTTCCTTGTAGTTGAGATGGGTCAGCTTCTCCACCTGGTTCCCCATGCCCGCTGCAACGACAGACAGACACACGGCGGAGCCATGAGGGCGGGCGCGGGTGAGCGGCTCTCAGAGAAGCAGCGGGAGCACAAGCGCGGCTCCCCCCTCACAGGCGCCCCGGCTCTCCCCGCTCAGCGCAGTCCCCAGCAGCGCCCCGGGGCTGCGGGAGCCCGTCGGAGACGGGGGCAAAGAGGGACACGACACTTCCCTACCTGCACGGAGGAAGGCGCGGCGGCACCACCACCTGTTAGGCGGCAGCGAGGAGGAGGAGGAGGCGCAGGAGCCGCCGGGGAGCGGGCAGGCACCGAGCCACCTGTTAGAGGGGGGCTGCGAGCGCCTGGGCGGGTCGAGAGGTCCGAGCTGGGGACGGCCGAGAGCGCACCCGCCCGCCGGCCAGGTGAGCCGCGCCGGGCCGCCGGCCAGGTGCGCCTC
>VZTF01006489.1:1042559-1080686 GCA_013397755.1 Cnemophilus loriae
CCCCCCGCCCTTCCCCCCGGCTTCCACCCCCTCACCTCCCTCCGCCCCGCACCTTTTCCTTCTCTTCGCTCCTACATGCCAAGCGCTTTGCTCCCCGCCGAGTCTGGTGGCAGGCGGAGGTCGGGCGCACGGCTGTCGACGCCGCCGCTACGGAGCTCTGCGCGGGCAGCGGGTGTGCAGCGCGCTCAGCCCGAACTCGCACAGGCGCGGCGCCTTTAAGGGAGCGGTTCCACAGCAGCCCAGCCCGCCGGTGTGCTCGGGGGGAGGCTCCGCAGCCGGAGTTTGTCCGGGACGGCGCCGAGAGGCGAAGCGGAGCCTCGGTGTGTTGCCGTGCGAACGCCGCGCTGGCCCGCGCAGAGGCGCGGAGCTGCCCCGGGGGAAGCGCCCGCCCCGCGCAGCCCCCGCGGGAGCGCCAGGAGGTGCCTCCCTGGGGCCGCGCACAGCGGCAGGGAAGTTGTAAAGTGAACACAGTCAAAGCGCCCGGTTCTCCTGGGCTGACTTAGCGCCTTCGGTTCCTCCATGCGCGGAGTGTGTAATTAGGTTTATTAATTTATTTTCTTTCCGACTCCAAGGGCTCAGTCTCTTTTTCAATATAGAAGATTATGATTCTTTCTCCCCTGGAAAGGCATTATGAGATCTGGTGGGAATATTTTGCTTTCTGTGTTTTGGAGAACACAAAACAATATTTTGCTTTTTCATTAATGCCTAGTTAATGTGCTAGGTGGGTTTATTTTTCATGCTATTTTAAGATACACTGGTAAATTCACACTGTTAAAATAGACTACAGAGATAATTTATGGGAAGTAGGAGTAATGTCTTTAATTTTGTCTCATTTATTCCCTTTGTCTGTTGTCTTGTAATTTATAAGCCCAACTGCATCACTGCTGTTCTAAGGATCCACTAAATAGCGGCAAATGAAGGAACAATTGTAGTGTTAGCAGGGCCCTGGGCACTGCCCACAGGCTCAAAGAGTACAGTTTCCATCAGATTCTACATCTCTGTGGTTTCAAATATAGACCTGTCCTTTGGGGTGGGAAGAATTGCTGTATCTGGGGCTGCGGAGATGAGCACTGCTTGGGATGGTGGGGCATTGCAAGCAATTGCAGCAAGTGACAGGCAGATCAGGACCTTTTTGTTTTGGATTCAGCTGGTGGCTATGTTCATGGGAGCATTTTTGAAATTATTCTTCCAAACACCCAGCGATGACACACATGCACTTTGGTTTGCATCCCAGTGTGTTTTCAAACAGTGCACATGTTTCTCTCACTTCCAACCAAACTAGATGTACTCTAGTGACAGGGTTGGACCAAGGCTAGTTGAGCAAATGTCCAAAGTGTATTGAACGTAATGTGATTTCTGGGCACTGCCTGTTTCCCTCTGCAGTTCCTCTCCTCTATAGCTGCTGTTGGACAAAAAAGGGCCCTGCTTCATAGAGCATTATGAAATTGCTTCACTAATTAAAGATGGGCATGTGTGAAAGTGAGAGTATCCTAAAAGGAGGAGCTAAACTGAACATAGAAGGGATTTTTTTATGTTCTCCCATTTCCATTGGAAGCTTTGTCTCAGCAGTGTACCTTGCTATCTCTGGAGCAGTTATACTTCTTCGCTAAAATGTTCGGCAGCCCTGTGTTCAAGGCCAAGTTTCTTTTTGAATCTGCTGCAACGTATGGAAAGATGTGTCTGTGCATGAGTGGAAACTCAGTATGACCCAGTACAAAGACTTGTGTCTTTGTACACATCCACAAAGATTTGCAGCTCTCTATCATGTTTTCTCTTTTTCTTGTCTGCTTCAATTCACCTCAGCACTTAATTTTCTGCACCTCATCAGCTGCTTTAATCTCTTTGATCTCTTCGAGTTCCCTTGCCATAACTGCTCCATGGAATCCATATTGTCTGTTCAATCAGCTGCTTTCTAGGATAAGAAAGCATTGGTATTTTTGTATCGTAAACCACATCCATAATGGCTTACTGCACACGTAGGTAAGGAATTGGGTGTAAAATCCATGAAGAATTTACAGTGCCTATATATCACTTGGACTAGTGCCTAAAATTATGATTTTAAGCCTCAAAGCAGCTAAACTCTGCAGGCACGTGAGTGGCAGGGTGGCAGGTGACAGTGCCATGCTACCTGGGTGACTGTGCTTTTAGAGAGAGAAATGACCTCTTGTATAGTGTTTGAAAAAAAAAAAAAAAAAAGGACTTTGGTGCTTATCTGCTGAAGATAATGCAGCCTTTGGATATCAAGTGGAGGCAGGAGCGGTTGCTCAGTTCCTGAGCTGGAAGCCCAAACTGCAACAGGGCAGAGTCGAAGGCACACCTCTGACCTTGCTATTGGAGGGTCCTTGGTTAGGTGAGTCCTTGCTCAGTGTGCTGGCATTTGTCATAGAGTTTTGAGGTACTGAGCTTTGTGCGTATGTTGCAGAGGGGACACACAGACACCACAGATACAGCCGTGCTTGAACACCTACTGAAGTCAACAGGGAAGCGCACACTGTTAAATACAATACCTTGGTGGGGTCACTCCCAGGCTCCAGTCACTTGCTTGTTCAGATTGCATAAGTATTTCTTCTTTGTAAATTCTGTTTTGGAGAGAAAGCTCCGCCCCTGACAAAACCCAGCTTTGCTTCTGGAGTAGGTTCACTCCAGCAGCTCTCTTACCTGAATCCCCACAAAAACTGCAAGGAAGCGGGGTTGAGTCTACATGAAATCTGTCTTGCTCAGCTCTGCACAGCCCTCCAACAATTTCACAGCTTAATTTCACATCCATATGCTCTCAATCTATTGCTGAATGCAGCAGCACATGTCTACAGGTTCCTGACATAAAAGTACCATTCTGGTGGGTCTTAATATGGCTTGTATGGTATTTGATATACTTGAAAATTTGCCCTTTTAAGGCAAAAATACCTGCCATGCTGGAGGGCTCTCTGGGAAGCCAAAGCAGCTTGGCTGTATAGTCCATTGATATATACAGAGGAGACTGCACCTCTTGACTTAGAGACTGTGGCACATCTATGGAGCAAGTGACTTCTGTTAATCTATGTAACTGCTATGATCCAGGGACCTTTGTAGTGCTAGTTGTGGTTGCTTTAAACTTAAAGCTAATTTTGAGAATTAGATGTTACAGTTATTTTGTTGTCCTAATGGTATATCATCTTGTTGCTCCAATTGCAACAATCTTACACATATTTTTACATCCAGAGATTGAAAAGGTGATGTTGATTTGAAATCACAATTCATCCTTACTTGGATATGAAATGCTGTGGTCACATTGTTATTGTTATTGAAAGATATCCAGGATGAGGAAAAAAGAAGTCTTGCTATGTGTTTATCTTTTTTCTTAGCAGTGCTTCTGAGTAAGACAAGGTTTAGTGTCATATTCTGTAAGCACATTCTGTTTCACAGGTATTCAGCCAGCTGATGGCTATGACACCCTTGAATTATTTAATAGCTTCCATTTCTTTTTTGCAGTAGAGTTTTATGAGAACTGAGATAAACTATGCTCCATTTGGCGTGTAAGCACTCTACATCACAGACCTAGTGAAGTCGAGTGCTTAAACACCATGGTGGAATTAGGGGCACTGGAGAAATAAACCGCTTCCTAGTCAAGTCCATGGAAGTTCTTCCATGGAGTTCTGTAGAAATCCATCATACCCTTAATTGAGGGAAGTGTATGACCTGAGAATCACTTGATGGATGGTGTCCTTCCATGACAGCCATAGCTAAGCCCACCAAGGATATTTGGATTCAGAATTGTAACATTTCTTTTGTGACCTCTTTGTCTTCACTGTCTCAGGAAGCTGCATCCCCGAGTTGTTCACCAAGGTCCTGTAAAGCCAGGAATGCCACCTGAAATGAGATTCATCAAACCTGGCATGCCAGAGGTAGCTGATGGGGAGTGGCACAGAGCATTAGTGTCCTGACAGCTGTTGGAATATGGTGCTTCCTTTCACTTGTGTTACACTGTCTAATACTCTCCCAAGGTTAAGCGCTTTAATGAGGTTGGATTTTCTCACACACAAGAGGAAATGGTGCCACGTCAGTTAATAAAAAGCATTAATATTTAAGATTGCTTCCTTGAGGTATGAAAGACCAAGGTTGAAGTCTCTTATCTCACTGAAGGGACTTGAACTGATATCTCCTGGGAGGGTACTGGAAGCCACCGGACTGTAAGCTCTTTTCAAGCAAGTCTTGCTTTCTCTGTCCCACTGAAGCTGTTCAGCTTTGTATAGGCTCATTAAATACCCATTCAGTCTGTCTGGAAAAAAAGAAAAGAATAACAATGTCTCTTAGATCAGATGCAGGAAGGGGATGAGAGTGCCTTGAGGTCCTTTCTAATGAATATTCAGATGTCTCACAATCATGCAGTATTTTCATCAGGAGTCATTCAGACAGACCCACCAGAAAGATCTGAAAGTTTTGGTTTTAGGATGTGGTCATGAGAGAGTTTTCTTCATGTCTGCCTTGGAAGAGATTGGACCTCTGGGTCTCGCATATCCTGCATGACTGGTGTAACCCAGATGCTGTTAGATATCAGCTTGTCTTAGTTTCTGTTGTATTAGACCCCTGCCATGCTCTGCTGGGCCAGGCCTCATGAATGCAGAAGTAAGAGTTTGTGACATGAGTTTGGGCTTCTGTGGGAAATATACTGGCACTACTCAGTGGTTCTGCTTGTGTCTCCAGGAGAAATATCAGGAATTTTGAGAACCAGAAAATTTATGCACCTCAAAATGTTGAAAAATATCATGAGAATGTTGGTATTTCTGAACCTTGAGTTTCATGATATTTGACATAACATGAGAGAGATAATGAGTCTCTGATGTCAAAAAGGTTTTATCTGCATTTAGCCTATAAATCTTTGATTATATCGATGAGAGATTGGCATCTGTGTGCTTCTACACATATGATCTTTGCTATTCCTTATGGTGTAGCATGGCTTGCCATATATTCAAGAAATGAAAGTTAGACAAACTGCAGATAGGAGAGAGATCCATATCAGAGAGCAAATTCAGTTTTTTTCTAAAACTTTTACTGGAAGCTTATGGCTCTGTTATCTACTTCCAGCACTGTAATTTGTGACTAAATGTGATCTGTGGCAAAATAAATTGCTGAGATTGCCAAAGCTACAGAGTTTTTAACTGAGGCATCCAAACTGTATCTCAGAAGCTCTTCCACTGTGAGTTTTTAATTGGTGCATTTCAGCAAATGAAAATGAAGTAATTCATATGTCAGTAGGGGCCTGGATTCGTAGGAATTGTTATCAAACCAACTTGAGCAGCAGGAAAAGCTTAATTAAAATGTAGTCCGTATTTTTTTTTAACCAGAAAATAGCAACTATATTTCAAACATAACTTAACAAGGAAGGAGGTACAGCACACATATCTTTCCAGAACGAGAACTACTTGTCTCTTGCATCTCTCATCTGTCTCATGCGGAGGTTCTGCCCTAGAAGCTCCTCTTGTGATATGTCTTTTAGCACGTCACAGGACTGCTGGCTGCCTTGGTAGCACAGCGTGTCCTTGCAGCCAGGAAGGGATGGAACTTGTGATGGAGGAAGCTTCTGGTGATTGCTCCTGGTGTGCAGTACCTAAGCAGAAGCCATCAGTAACTGGAAGGAATCTTTTCTTTGGCTGTTGCCATACTGCTGATAAAACATGAAAGTATTAATATGAGGTAAACTCGTCACTCTTTCCAGCAAATCTGGGATGTGACTGCAGGTTACTCAGACAAACTGTGGTTGCCCTATCCCTGGAAGTGTTCAGGCCAGACTAGATGGCACTTCAAGCAGCCTGATCTAGTGGAAGGTGTCCCTGCCTATGGCATGGGGTTGTAGCTTTAAGGTCCATTCCATCCCAAACCATTCTATGGTTCTGTGACTGTATGCTTATGCTCCCATTTAAATGGGGAGGAACAGAGGAGACGCCGAGCAAAGTCTCCTGTGGATGGTGTCTGTGCCAGAATGGGAGGCTGGTGAGGTCAGACCATGTGGCCGTGCAGAAGGTGGTAACACTGCTGGGAGTGTGTGAGGTCTGCTCTCTTCAGCCCAGCTTTGGATGCTTGCTTACTTGATCCAGAAATAGTGGCCATGGCTGCTCCCCTCAACTTCTTCTGCAGCTCCGTGGCAAAGTACGGGAGCAATAGCTGAGCAGATAATCCACCTTGTCATTCACCCATTAGACTGAGAAACAGGTTAGTGTTTTGTCTTCCCTAGCCAATGGAAAGCAACAGAGATGCAAAGCCTCAAACCATCTCTGAAGGTAGTGTTTAGGGCTTTCTGCTGGACCTGTTCCAAATCCAGCAGAGCAGGACTCAGCCCCTAGCTGACCTCAATTTCTGAGGCTGCAGTGCTGCAGGGGTACCAGCTGTGGGGTTGTGCACAGCCGCATGCACCAAGGGAGGCCTTGGGCTAACCCGGCTCATAGTGTGTGTGTGGACGGTGGGAAAGGGCTGGTGCACAGCTTGCCCTCCATGTAGGCCTCTCAGAAGCCTCCTGTCACATTGCTTATCTCCCACGGCCCTCACCACAGATGGATGCACAGATTGAACCTGCATCATCCCCTGGTGTGTTATGGGTATGCCTATGGAAGGAGATTTGCTGAGCAAGACAAGGAGGGATCAGGCAGATGAAGGATCTGCTCTGGGGCATTAGTGTTGAGGAAGAGCTGGGGGAAGCTCATGGGCTGCAGTTTGCATCAGTCCGAGGCAGTTTCGCACAAAGCCTCATCAGACTCGGGCACAGCAAAGCTGGGTGTGAGCAGTAGGACACCCTTGAGAGCACCAAGTGTACTTTAGCAATGAATTTGGACTTCTAATGAAATGAAATGGGAAGATCAATGCTTTCAGGGCTCTGGTCTCCATTTGTGAATAGGAGCTACTGCTACTTGTTGCACTGAAATGCTGCAGTGATTAATAAAACCATTAAGGTCCTGAGGTGCTCAGAGTGCCTGCTAACAAGGCCCGTGGAGGCAGAGAGGGAGATTGCTAGGTAGGTGACACGTTTTTCCAAGGAGCAGGAGTATCCAAATTTGAATCAGCCTGCTGATGTCCACAGTGCTCAGGGTGGTCCCTGACTCCTTACCCGGGCCTGTCTCTGGAAACAACGTGCAGGAAATTCCCTGCAGCACACACACCAAACACCTTCCAGCGAGGTGGTTTTCAGTCAGCTGCAAGCACCCCTCTGCTGTAACTCACTAATGATGCTGCTGAGTTGTTGAAGGCTGCGGGGGACCAGCCAAGCCCAGGCAGTCTGGAGTAACTCCTGTGGATTCATTCATTACTGCCTGCTACCAAGAACCATTTTCTACCTTAGTTAAATGCACACCTTGAAACAACCTCCTCGGCTTGTGGACAAATAGCAGGTACAGTGTCTGCTGTGTTAAACAATTGCTGCCCCTTTGTGGAAGGTACATAAGTGTGAGGAAATGCCACTGTGCTTCCTGTTTAAGAAAGCATCAGTATTATCCTTGTCTTCCACTAAGCCCTTTCTGATAGTGCCTGTGGGAGGAGAGCAAGGAGCAGATGGTTATTCCTTCAATCCTGTGAACTAGTTAGATGAAAACTATATTCCTAGTAGAATCTACTGTCAAGGAAGCTTCTGGCCTGCTGGATGGCAGTGCTGGGTTGGGTTTTATAAAGTGGTCTCTGGATAATGATGTGTGTGTTAGTAATAATGACTTTCGTACTTGTTAGAACTGACAGCCCTATGTGTTTGTCTTTCTGGAGACAGATGTTCTCCCGCCTGGTTATGCGGGTTGATTCCAGCTGGGGAAAGAGGACAGCATGAGCAATGTGCTGTTCATTGTTATTTCATTCCCTTTTTTATTCCTTTCCCTCTTTTCCTCCCTCTTTCCTTCCCTGGGCTGTCTTTTAGGCACGAGCCTGATGGATCACATCAGCTGCTGCAGGGAAGTCCCTTGGCCATCCGAGTTCATCCTCCTCTGCCATCTATCAGAGCACAGGAGGAGGCTCAGGGCAGGGCTCTGAACTCGTCTCAGCTCAGCAGCACTCCAAGCAGTTTGGTGATGCTTTCCATCCTCACATGCGATACCAGCTGCAGACTGGGCTTGATGCTCATCCTTACAGGCAGTGCTTCATCTCAGACAGCCTCTGTATAGGTTAAAGTTGTCAGCTCGACACCAAATCCCTTTTCTTGGCTTTTTCTGTGTAACATGGTGTTCTCTTGCTCTGATTCAAGTGTTTTATGGTTCCACATGAAGGAGATAATAGAATGAGCAAAGCTGTGGGTAAAGATAAATCATCTGTAGGAGAAGACAGAAACACTGTTTTTTGGAAGACAGCAAGGCCACCATGCCACGGGACCAAAATACTTACTGTAGCAAATGTCTGCAACGATCAGCTTAAATCTTTACTGCTTTAGATTCAAAGTGATTTCAATGCCAAGCCATTTTTCAGTGCACTTTTGTATCAGAATGAGCAGTATAAAAACACTGCTCTATGGAAGATTCAGATTCTCATTTTTCACCTGACAAGTCCCTCGTTTGTTGCTATAAAGTAAATCCAACCCATGGCTAACTTGAGGGAAAAATTCCAAATTACTTCAAGGGAAGAAAAATCAAGTTGTGTGCATTGTGCTCTTTCAGGGATACACTGATTCAATGGTCTGATTCTACTGGGTGTCCTCTCTTTTTAACATTTACAATCTACTGATCCTAAGAGTAGTTGGAAAGAAGACAGTGTTATTTTGCTGCTATAGAATAGATCAGGCGAAACAATTCCTACAGGCTATGCCATTTTCTTGTTCAAAGTAACAGTAAAATCCACATGAAGGTGATGACTTTGGGATAGATTAATGAACTGTAGCTCGGTTACAACAGAAAAAATGACAAATTAGTCTGATTTTGGATCCTCTAAAGAAGTGCCTCCATGACTGTGCCACACAGAATAATTTTGTGTATTGATGAAACTCAGCAAGACTCACCAATCTAGTGAATGTTTTTTTGTTGTTGTTGGGGTTTTTATGGTGATTTGTTTGGGGGCCTTTTTGGGGGGGAGGATTTGGGGGGTTTTTTTGTATGGTTGCTTTTTTGGGTGTTTTTTTGTTGGTTTTTGTTTGTTTGTTTGTTTTTGTTGTTGTTTTTGTTTTGTTTTGCTTTCTGTTTTGTTTTGGTTTTGGAATTTTTTTTTTTTTTTTTAATTTCACTCTTCATCCATGAGGAACTCTGAACAATTTGTGGCCTGAGTCACAGTCTTGGTTGCACTTTCTTTTATAAGTGCAAAGGGGAAACATTGCCAGTTCTAGGTTTCCAGTACAGACTAATTAAAGCCATATAATAGCCAGTTTTCAAGCATGTCCTTCCAAGCCAGACTGTGTCCTGGGCTGTATTAATAAGAATGTAGCCAGTAGGTCCAGCAAAGTGATCTTTCCCCTCTGTTCAGCACTTACGAGATTGCATCTGGAGTGCTGCTTCAGTTCTGGGCTCCCCAGCAGAAGAAGGACAGTGACAGAGCCAACAGACACAAGCTGAAATCTGGAAAATTCAATTTTAAATATTAAAGGGGTGGGGGTTTTGGTGGTTTTGTTTGTTTGTTTTGGTTTAGGTTTTGGTTTTTACCAAGGGAGTGGTCAAATACTGAGATAATTTATCTAGAGACATTGTTTAGTCTTCATCTTTGAAAGCATTAAAGACTCATCTGGATCCATTCCAGAACAATGTGATCTAAGTAGACCTTCTTTGCAAAGGGTTGAATTAGATGAGCTCTGCAGGTCTCTTTCAGGCCAAATTATGATTCTGTGATTCTCACAGGTCACAAAAAATCTGCTTATTAATAATGCCTACCAGATGCAGTGAGTATAATTTACAGCTTCTTTCAATTCCATCCTGGAGTCTGATTCAGTAAGAACTAGATAAAATCTTCTGCTCAGTTTGAAAGTCTGTGAAGGGAAAAGAAATCCTCGAGGCTCTCCTTGTCTAAATACTTAAGTTCTGAATTTCCTGGACTTCAAAGGCAGAAACACTTTTCTGCCTGGAAATGTCTTTGTCTGTGGATGCCTGAGAATATAACTTTCCTTATCCTTGCAGATATACTGGGTCACCGGAACAAATGACCCCAGACTGCTTCCCTGATTCTCCCTCAGCTGTTTGTTTGTTGTAGGGCTATGAGTACACTATTCCATGGTGAACAGCACCCTCTCAGTTACCTTGGGTGGTGCCCAGGGGACCTTGTCACTGCCCTAGGATGGCGCTGACAGGCTGGAGCAGTCACGGGTTCTTATGGTCAAGAGTTTCATGAATTTCCTTCCCCATCAGAAATTCTGGCACATTAATACTGATGGGCTTAAGTCTGAAATTCAAGCTCAACACAGTACTGAAGTGACTGCAGTGCCAGGTCTTACGAAAGGTAGGCATTACAAATCCCAAATAAATGCATGCTTTAAGGCACGAGGTTGCTTCCATTCTTCACTGATCTAAACAGGCTTGTGAGAAGGTGCTACTCTTGCAGGCAAGGCCGTGGGAGCTTGGCTCTCAAGGACTATGGTCTCCTTGGTACTGCTGTATTCAGTGCTTGTGATGGACAACTGGGTGGCATCTGGGGTGAAGTCACTGAGAGCTGTGCATGTCTGGGCTCCTCTGGCTTGAAGCTGGCCTTATTCACTCCACAAAAGAGGCTTTGAAAAGTTGATTGCTTAGGTTTTAACTTTTCCAAAAAGGTTTCTCTGTTAAAAGCTTCTGGTTGGAAATACCAAACCCTGTTGTTGCTAAGATTAAGGTATTTGTTTCTTAGAAATGGCTTATAAGCAGAGACCAGCATGTGGATTATTGCTCCTTCTTTAGCCAAGTGGAGCGAAGGTGCTTCAAGTAAATTGGGCTTCCAGGAGGATCAGTTTTACATGTGATTTTGATAATGGTTTTGGGGAAATAAGGGTCTGATCTAATATTTTATATTTGTAACTCATATGGGAAAAAAAAAAAAAGAAAAGAAAAGCAGTACTTACCACTAACATATTGAGGGGTTAGGCTGTTTTAAATGAAGATAGCAAAACCAGCTGTTGTGTTTCAGTAAAAATTTAGAATGTGTTTTATTTTTGCATGCTAATTAAAAAATGGAACATGATCAGATATATGGGTTTTGCTTTTCTGGAACAGGATTTTTTTTCCTCCCTTTTTTCTGTGGTTCACCACTGCTCCCCTCCCCAAGGCTAATGACATAAGCAAAATAAAATCTGACTAATTAACAAGACCTCAAGAAGATTGTAAATACCTGTCAGGAAACAAGAATATTTTTTGCTGTTGCTAAAAATGACCTTAACTGCGACCTGGAAAAATTGTGCTTGTAGTTTGTGAATGAAGTCAGTAACCGTGCTGTGGAACTGCTGGCCTTATTATGAAATGCACATCACAGATTGTGTCTAATTGCACATGGTAGTTTTATGGTATCTGTAGCTACTGATCCAAGACTCAGATGTCAGATATCAGCACTCTTGCTATAGTTAAATGCTGCTGCCATGTAATAGGGTCTGTTTATCTCTCTTCCAGCTTCCAGATTGCTGTGTCTTGGGTCAGTGGCCTAAGTTCAATTTTCGTAAATTCCTGACTGAAGTTATTAGCTCTCCTCTTTAAAAACTAGGATGAATTAATGTTGCATTATGCCCCATTCAGGGAAGCGTGGCCCCAGCTTTTATCATTGTCACTGGGCTTGCTTGTGCTGGGTTTCAGCAGAAGGAGATTGGTGTGATTCCTTCAGGAGGGTGTATCCATCTCTTTGCTTAAATGAAGAGGGAAGTCTTCTGTTGATGTTTACAGATCTTGGAGGATTGCTTTATCCCTTTGGTGGCCTGCAAGAAGGTAGACCTATGATGTGGAGAACAGATACACCTTCATTTCCCCCAGCCTCAAATGCACATGAGCTTGAGACATACTTACAAATAAAATGTCCAATAAAAAAATGGATATTCATGTTCCTAAAGTTCAAGGGTGCGATGCTGATGCCTCAGGCAGCATTACCATACTATCCTGAGTCCTCTTGGTCAGTCCTCTCTGTGCCTAGCAGATTCCAAACACCACGATCTGCTTCTGTATTGCCAAAGGGCCTTTGTGGTGCCCATGCCTGGATGGAGCCTTCTGCAGTGGCCTGTCTTTCACTCTCCCCTTCCACTTCATCAGATCATGCATGATGACAGCCAACAGCAATGGTGTTTAAGGTCTTTCCACCAGTGCCACCAGAATAAGATGATGCTGAGAGGGATTGCCTGCGCCGTGTCTTGTATCTCTTTTTCAGACAATCAACACTGCATAGAGCCACTTTCAGTCTTTGGCATATATGGTGTCAGCTGCCAGGAAAGGGACTAAAGTGCTGGGCTCCTTGCTGCACTTCATTTTCATGCAGCCCTGTACTGCCTTCAGTTTCCAGTTTCATAACAGTTTTTGCAGAGTGCTTTGTTTCTTCCCCTATGCACTTGGAACTGGCAGTAAAATGTGGATTGTTCTCAATGTTTAGCATCAAGTTCTACGTGTGGGAAGTGATTTATCAACAAGATTACAGGCTGGAGTACTGTGGAAATTGGACTCCAAGGTGCCATAATTCTTCGGAAAATGCCAGCCACGGAAGGTTTTACCTCCCAGCGGCTGTCCATTATTGATAGCCTTATTCTAATATTATGTTTATATTGTAAACAATGACCAGCTTCTCAGCTTTATACTTATACAGGTGCAGCTAATTCAAGTTTTGATCATCATACTCATCTCTGTTCTTTCATGTCAGTCCCCTCTTCCTTTTCCCTCAGAGTCTTTTTTTTTTCTTTTTTTTTTTCATTTTATGCAAGAAAGCTGATATCTCTTCCAAAAAAAAAACTTTTCCATGCAATTAGTGCCATAAGAAGTCATAATCACTAAGATATTCTCCTGGAAACATGGAAATGTCAATGCCTAAACCATTCTGATGTGACAGATGAGATAGACAGGCACTTGGGCCAGTTGCACAGTACTATGGAGTCTTCATGTCACTGATGGCTCATGCTGCTGCTCGGTTGCAGAGAGAAAAGAATGCTGTAGTTCTCCTGGGGCATTTTTAAATTACTGGACCTATGGCAAGAGAAAGAAATAATTAGCACAAATGCCCACGTTAAGATATCCAGCCATGGGGTTTTTCTTTCACGGGAGGTCTACGGGCTGCATTACAAAATGTGCTCAGTGGGGTGATGTGGCTGTTCCTGAGCTGACAACAAGGAATGAAGTGGTATTTCAGTCTGTCTACCTGCCAGTGTTGCTTTCTCTTATCTTCCTAGCTCCACACCAGAGCTTGCTGGCCCATAAACTTTGACAATGCTCTTGGTTGCTAGACAGCCAAGCCACTGAACTTGGAGACCCTAAACTCCCCTGGGCAACATCAAAGGTCTCAGAGACAAAGTCAGCTGGAGGAACAAAGAAACTGAGAAATTTGACATGTGTCTTCCATGACCCCATGAAACTTAGAGAAGTGCCAGACTAAATTGCTCTTTACATTTTTTTGCTTTATATCCTGTTTTATCTGCCTGTCAGAGCATTGTCTCTTTCCCTGAGAAGCTAAAGAACAGCAGGCACTGAAAAAAATCGAAGTGGTTGAACTGCTTGGAGGCTGTAGTCAGTGGTCCCACTAAAGCTGGAGATATGGAGACTTCTAAGACACACTGTTATCAAGAAGCTGCAATAAAATACCTGTGGTGTGATCGAGTGTAAAGTTTACCCATAAGTGTGCCTGCCTGCTTTAGACTAGAATTCTTTGATATTGAGATAGGCATCACAGACTATCCATAAATATTTTGGAACCAGCAAATTTAGGAGGCAACTGTGATACAAGTAAAAGGAATTTTGAGGGTCAGGAAGCAAGTAAAATTAGCAGAATTCCTATTGACTTCACCAGGAACAAGTTTGGGCCTTGAGTTATTTGGCTCATCTTCAGCAAGACTGAAAGAAAAAGAGTCTAGGGTTTTTTGAATCTAAGATCTTATTAATGTCCAACCAGGATGCTGTTTAATCTTCAGAACAAATACCAGCACTCAGAACATATCAATTGTTTGTATTCTGAGCTCTGTATTACACTTATTCATGGACAGGGAAATTACAATGAGAATAATCATTGTCAGAATACTAATGTGATGTAAACTAGTGTAGAGATATTTATTCAATGGAATGCAATTACCAGCAATACTCTATTTTCTGAACAGTGTGACTGTAATCCAATTTAGGCTGTTTAACCCCTGGTGATTTGTTTCCGTTTGTATTGTGATAGGCTGAAAACAGGCAGGATTACTGGGGGGAGCAAAAGGGAGAGTAAGGGGAGATAAGATCCCATGTAATCTTAGATCTTAATGACTTTACTAAATCTACATAACCACAGGGCTGTTCTTCATGGTTGTGCTGCTAATTGAATTTTAAAATAAGGGTAGATCCTACACTCCCTCTCTCCCAACATAATTTCATTTTCTGAACGAATGCTTAGTCACCAGTTTAAAAAATCCTATATGACTTCAACCTGAAGTTACATCAGGACCTTGGATTTCATATAAGACAGGGTTTTCAGGTGCATGGTGGAGGCAAGTGATTATGAAGATGTTCAAGGTGACTTTCATGACCAACTTCTCTCACAGAAGTGTTCTCGACTGCAGGAGTTGCGGCAGGATCCCATGGGCAAAGGGCAGCTTCTCTCCTTCAGAGAGAGAGGCATCACGGGAAGGACAGAGCGTGGGGACCTTGCTGCAGGCAATTTCTGAAGACTAAAAATCTTCAGCTATATACTGGTACACTCATTAGCACAGAGGAGTCCCCCTGAAACTAGCACAGTTTCTGTGCTTCTGAAACTAGCACAGGATATCTTATCAGCACAGATAGAAGTCTTGGGATCTGGTCTTTAAATAAAAGAAGTGCCTGAGTGATCTTGTTTTAGGTGCAGAGGGATATTTTGTAAATACACAGAAATAGGTGGAGAAGACCTTCGTCCATCCAGTATGGAGTTTGCCAGTGGTGATGGCAATTGCCCCAAGATGGAAAGCATTCAAGCAGAAACCATTGTGTAACTGCTACCAGACTAGAAAGCACACAAAAGCAGTTTACTCCAGAGAAATGGGCCCTGGGTGGGAACCTGAGTATGATTTCCAGCTTTAGGGCTTTTGCACTTCCGTTCAGGTTTTTGTATCCCTTAAGCACCTGCCTTGGGCAAAAGATGCCAGCTGGGGCTTGCCCACATGTGCTGTTGGTACATCTTGCAACGTAAGAAGGAAGCAGAATTGAGCGGATGAGAATTGCAGTCAGGGCAGAGTGGTTCTGTGCGATTCTGTCCCAGGGATTCTGCATATGGGAGATTTGCAAAATCAGTCCTTTAGTATTCCCAACAGCCATTCAGCTGTAAAAGCTGTGACTAAAACACACACAGTGCAGCTACTATTCTTTTAAGTCCCAGTCGAACTGTTTATTTTTTCACTTTTAATTTTTAGTATAATTTGTCTTGTGATTTTGTATGAAGCATCCTTCCCCAGTCATTTACCACGAGTGCTGTGGGGATTCTTGACAACACAACTTGGGCTCACCACATCAGTGAGCTGAGGAAGAAGGCAGCTGTGTTTCTTACAGCAGTTCTTACCTGGGCCCAGTTGGATTCAAACTGCAATGCAGTGGGAGCTTTGTACATCTGTAATGGAAGAAACACCTGCAGAGCAGACTGTCAGGTGACAAATTTCCTCTCTCTGGACTAGCTCTCATCTAAGCTGAATTCTTTTTGCCAGTGTTCACAGCCCATGTTACTTACACTGGTGTAAAATAAGGAGAATCAGAGCCTTTCTTTCCTTCACTGGGAAAACCTTGTCCAGCTCATGGTTGCAAAGCAAACCTGGCTGCACAATGCCCAGACACCTCCTCTTCCAGTGCCATTCCCTCTAAGCAGTCTGCTCACCTTGAACAAATTGCAGCACTTGGCCTCTGTGAAAAGCCAGACCCTCTTTGCCACTTCTCTTACCACCAAGATTTGAGAGGCTAGTGTTTTACAGTGAAGTTGAATGTTGGTTTCTATTCAATACATATGAACTTTGAAATTAATTATAGTTCCATTTAAACCAGTTTCCACTGATCATAGACCTTCCTATTTCCTACAGATTGATTATAGTAATTTCACTTGATGAAGATTTTATGCACAGATTTTGAGGTAATGTTTTCGGCTATGAAGATGCCATACCATTTTACCTGGGAGAAAAGACTGACCTCTACCTGACTACAACCTCTTTTCAAGTGGTTGTAGAGAGTAATAAGATCTCCCCTGAGCCTCCTTTTCTCCAGGCTAAACATCCCCAGCTCCCTCAGCTGCTCCTTATCAGACTTGTGCTCCAGACCCTTCAGCAGTTCCCAAGCTGCCCTTCTCTGGGGGCTCCAGCACCTTAGTGTCTTTCTTGCAGTGAGGGGCCCAAAACTGGACACAGCACTTGAGGTCTGGCCTCACCAGTGCTGAGGGGGACAGTCACTGCCCAAGTCCTGTTGGTCACACTATTGCTGATACAAACCAGGATACCATTGACCTTCTTGGCCACTTGGACATCATCATCGTCTTCTGGCTTATGTTCAGCTGGTTGACCAATACCCCCAGGTCCTTTTCTGCTGCGCAGCTTTCCAGCCCCTTTTCCCCAAGCATGTAGTGCTGCAGGGGGTTGTTGTGATCCAAGTACAGGACTCGGCCTTTTTGGCCAAGTTGGGCTATTGATCCTATCATCTTTTTTGAGTGGAAAGCCCTAATTCCTGTGTGACCATCCTCAAGAACTTCTGTGGTTTCTATCACATCAATAACCCTTGTGTCTTTGCTGACATGTGGATCTCCATCTCTACCTCCACTGAGACAGCAGACTGAAGGACCTTGCTAGCACACCGTCCCTCAAACACTGGCATGATGCCAGACTTATCTCTAGTGATCCTGGTTTTATCCCTTTTCCTTCAAATCTAGCTTAAAGCTCTTTCAGTGGGTACTGCTATCTCCTGCACAGTTCCTTTTCCCTCTTTGGGACAAGCATATTCAATATTTCCAGCAGGCCTGGTGTCATGTAGACCAGCTCATGAACAGAAAAGCCAAAATTCTGCCAATGACAGCAGGTTCAGAGTCAGGTATTGGGCTGCTATTCTTCCTAATTCTTCCCCCCATCACTCTCTGCAACTGGAAGGATAGAAGAGGGCACTAGTTGTGCTTCAAATGTTCAACTGCAATCTTATTGTAATTTGCAGTGATGAACTCCTATTTTTAGAAGTAAGCATGGAGACCAAAATCCTTATTTGAGGGGATGGTAGGAGGCAAAGAGCCACATTTGGCACCCAGTCAGATCTCAAAATTTCGCAGTCCGAGTAAATTTTGCACCTGAGAAAGCCAAGTGTTCTGCAGAGGCTTAAATGGGAATGTGTGATAAAGAGTTTTTAGAGAAAGAGTTTAGTAGGCAGAAGGGAAAAGAAAAAGAAACACATTATTAACATTTCAGATTGTCCATGCAGAAGTAGAATACTGTTTATCTCTCATGGTTTGAAAGGTCCCGGTGTGTGCTCCAGGCCATAGGAGGGAGCTCTCTCCACCTGCATCCAATGTACTCGTTCCTCCTCATGTTTTCCCTCGTTACTGACGGTGTAACACTGCAGAAACAGCTGCAGGGGAAGTGTTTGCCACTCATTTGGTGACAGGATTGAAGATGGAAGGATCTCATACTTTTGCACCAAAAGGATTAAAGAAATACCCCTCACCTCCTCCTACTCCAGTAAAAGCAGCAACTGAGGAAGGTTGAGGAGGGACATAAAGATGAGGAACTACTAGGAATTTGTGCACATCCATGCCTTGACACTCACCTGTTTGCTGGAGTTGTGGCCATGAGTTTTGGATCTTTGCTGCTTTGGGACTGGTGCATTTGTCATCAACCTTCCCTCTAAGGCTTCATTCATAAATCACTTTTGGAGTGTGAATAAGCCATGGGGATGCTTTAATAAATGGCTCCTTACATAAAGTTTTATTCCCCAATAATGATTAGCTTATTAGTAAATCCCCGATGGCATTACTAAGGAGGTCATTATCATTTTCCCTGTTTTATATCTGCAGAAACTGAACCAGAGAAAGGAAAAGTCACTACTAAGTAAGATTTGAGGGTGCAAACTCCTGAGTCAAGGTACATGCTTTATTCAGCAGGTCACAGGACTGATAGGTGCTTGAAATAAATGGTTAATCAACTGGTTAACCAAATCAGAATGCCGTAGGACAGTGATACCTTCTAAGAAGATATTTAAAACCATACAGAATTACTTGCATCTCTGATTGGTTGCCGACATTTAGTAGCCCAAACTCTTCATAAAGGTCACCTTAAGATACACATAACTGTAGAGTTCATCTTTAGGAACCTGCATAGGTTGTGTGCTGTCAGAATTTGTGCCATCATCTCCTGATTTGTTAAAAAGAAACTGGCATGCCATTTACTAAGTTTTTTACTCAGAGGCATCCTTTTTATTCAGCTTATTCCTGATCATTTTGAAAATAGTTCTAGTACACTTGATTGTTTTAACAGTGCATTACTGGCCATAGAAAAATCTACTGCCGTCTCAATATACAGGAGAACAAAATGCAAAATGGAATTAAATCAAAATAGATGTCATGAAGGCTGCTGCAATGATTGCATCATACAAGGCAGTCTTCAAATTCAGTGAAAGACTTGCATGCCTTTTTCTGACAGCAGCCAGAGAGGATTTCCAATATATAAGGATTCCTCTTGAAACAGAAACCTACCACGCTCAGCTACACAAGTGGCTCTCTCCTTAAGGTGGAGAGAGAAGTTTAGACAGAGAATGCTTCATGTCTGCATTGTATAGAATGATAGAATCATAGAATTTTTAAGGTTGGAACAGGCCTCTAAGATCATTGCTCCTACAGTTAGCCTAGCGCTGCTGTGTTCACCACTAACCTATGTCCCCATGTGCCACAGCACACATTTTTGAATGCTTCCAGTGACAGTAATTCCAGCACTTCCTTAGGCAACTTGTCCCACTGCTTTTCCACCCTTTGCATGAAGAAATTTTTCCTTATATCAAATCTAAACCTCCCTTGGTGCAACTTGAGGCCATTTCCTCTTGTCCTATCATTTGTTACCTGGGAAACCGACCTCCACCTTGCTACAATCTCCTGTCAGGAAGTTGTAGAGAGCGATAAGGTCCCCATGAGCCTCCTTTTCTCCAGGCTCAGCCTTCCCCAGCTCCCTCAGCTGCTCATCAGAGGACGTGTGCTCCAGACCCTTCACCAGCTCCATTGCTCTTCTTTGGACATAATAATACTGAGACTGCAGCTCCTCCAAGCAGGCTCAGGCTCTGGGAATTTACACTACTTTAAATTCAGTGCCATAAAATTAGTGTAAATTTAGTACATTACTGAGCAACTTCCCAATTCCTTTTGTAATGAATGGTGGGGAAAATAGATACTTGTGATGGGTACCATGTGATTTACCTCTAATGGGCTGAGCATTGGGTCCTCCAAGCCAACGAAGAGGCAAATCAAAGAAGTTTGAGAGACTGTCATCTGGGCTTATTGGTCCTGCTACTCAGAGTCTGAAACCACTCTTAAACTAAGATCATATATTTGGAGACTCTTACAATACTTCTGACACCTATTGACGTTGTGGTAAAAGCACCCCATCAGAAGGTGGGATTTGAAGGTTTGGAGTCCTTCTCCACCTGAGGAGGTTTGACTCTGTGACTTCTGGACTCCGTGAAAAAGCCTTGAACATTAGGGTGTAATAGAGTCTAAAAGGGCACTGGGGTGAGCAAAGGTCCTTTCTATGCTTCACCAAGTCACAGGATAGCCAGGGATTCATTGCTGCACTGGAAAGACAAATTCAGAGAGGGCAACCTTCACTGCAGCCTGTGCCAAAGCTCCTGTCTGAGTCCTGGATCTCTGCTTGCTGCTCTGAGAGTTTTTTTCCTGGTTACTGTTTTTATTCCTTCAATCCAGGCTCTCTAATGAGGAATGTGTAAAGACTTGCGGCAGCAGTGTAGATTCTTCAGGCTGTCCCTTGCCAGCTGAATATGCAGAAAGCTCACACACCATCCATGTTGCTCAGGGGAGCTGGTTAAGGTAGGATTGTGTGTATGAAATGGGCATAGTTAATGCCTGTGAAGTAGTTTAAAACATCTGAGGGCAACTCAGACTCAAAACCTCCTGCTCCAGTGTGCTGCAGAAACCTGAAAGACCCTCTGGGGGGATTGTTATCCCCCTTGGTCCAAAGACTGCCTGTAAATTGGTCCCTTCAGTGGAGTTTTTGCATGTGCAGATAGCTGTCCACCTCCTGCAACACTGAACAAAGAAGTGCAAGGCAAATTCCAGCGCTTGGAGTGTGACATGAAGAGTTTGACGTGCTGCTAAGGAAGCCACACATCCTCATAATGACTTAAAATTCCATGCCTGGCAACCAGGTGCAGGGGGTTAATTAGGTTCATAAGCTGGGAGAGCAGGGAGACCTTTGGGAGAAGCTCGTAGACAAGCAGCAAAGCATATGACCTCATTTGAATTTTCCTATTAGGTTTCCTGCAGAGATCTCAAAAGCATCCTCCGATCACTGCCTGAAACTGTTTAGGTTTCACATTTGCAAACACAAAGAATCTCCATTAGATTCTGAAGCTGCTGCACATGTTTTAAAAGATCAAACTGATGATTATGACAAGCAAATAGATCCTCCCACCTCCTTTCGTTTATTTGGACTAATGACTCTCTTGACTCTTGGGGTAGACAATCTGCCATTCTTCCTTTACAGCTCTTGTGGTGATGCAGGTTGGAGCTGAAATGGGTGAGATTGGCACTGCTGGACATAAGGCTGTGCTTATGTGAGGCTTTATTGTCTCCAGAAAGGCTGGAGTAGGAGCCTGAGCTGTGTCTCTGTAATCTGCAGCTCCTTTGGTTGCAGTGGGCTTTTGTACAAGTGTTTAATGTTTCTCTCCCGTTCATAAGTTAGTGTACTGTTCTTCTCCTCCCCCACCAGGTCATAGCTGTGGTGCCAGTACAGCACATTTCAGCCCTGCAGCCTTTTGGATGGAATAGGGGAGATTTCCCCAGACTAAAAGGGAGCTAGTCTGTGCCTGTGCAAAAGGCTTTGCTGGAGAAGGAAAAGATAAAAATAGGAAGGGGTGATAACTTGAAAGCCAGCACCAATCCAGTCCTCTCCTCCAAACCTCTCTCAGTCCTTTCTCCAGCTAATGCAAACACACTGCTGTTCATGGAGGTCTTTCCACTGACCATAACAACCACTGATTTTACATCAGCTGCAGCTCTGGGAGAGCATGGGAGGGGGGAAGGGGGGTTACTTATCACCGTGTCCAGTTGCAGCACATGTCACTGGAGAAGTGTAAGGGGAGTCTCATTTGAGTGCCCCAATCCCTCCTGTCCCAGATGCATGCTTTGCTTCTGCACATTAAAGAACTCCTTGCTATCAAAAGGAGATGATCCCCGGTGTCAAGACAGGAGCAAATGATAACCTTTACATCCATCTATGTAGAAATCATGCTTGGAATAACTCGCTCTGAGGGTTACAGTCACTTTCATCATCACCATGGTACCTGTTCCTTGTGACAACGGCATCAGGAAATTCACCTTCAGCCTTTTGGGCGCCCTGTGATCCCAGGCAGGATGGCCGTGGACTGCGTGCAGCCCCCACAGAGCACAGACGTCACACTCACCGCGCGGCCGCCTTTTTCCATTATACGTGTGTGAGTGAAATCAAACCTGGGGGATTTCTTCCCAGCACTCCAGACACGCAACCGCACCACAGAATACAAATGTGAGAGCTGGGCTGACGCAGGCATGAGGAGTTCAGCCCTCAGCCCCAGGGACTAGCAACAGGCAAGCAAACCTTGGAGGGCAGGAGAGCTCGTTAACTCAGTGCTTTAAATAATAGCAGTGGTGAGGGTGCTGGTGACGTGTCCCTGTAGTGTGCATCTGTGTCTGTGTGGTTTGACAACAGGTGGGAAACAGCACTTGCTTCTTCACTCCTCAGGCAGCTGCCCTGTGGAATAGCATCAAGGAGGGCATAGGAAAGAGGTTATTTATTTTTTTCTTTTCCTTGCAGATTTTAGACTGATTAAAAAGCTATTTGTCTAGGAAAGCAACAAGGAAAGAAACCCCAGCCATACGTGGCAGGTATAAAAGAATGTTTGATTCTTCCAATAAGTACAATAAGATTTAATATCTTTGCTGCTCGACCCAATATTGTATCACAGGCATCACCGGTGTTGTGCTTCCCAGCATGCCCTAGCATTCCTTCAAGCAAGCATTCACAGTAGCAGAAAGTCCAAGAAAAGGCTTACTCCCTTGAGGATCAAGAAGAAAGCAACAGTGAAGAAAGGTATAGTAGCTATTAATATTAATGTTAAAAAAAGAGGGGGGAGAGAGGACATAGGAGCAGCAAAAAAACCTACTACTTATGGCTTTGATGTGTTCATTTTCACAGAACCAATAGCAACATGGAGAATACGGAAAGCAGATAAAGAGGAAAATGAGGAGGTGGAGGTGAGCAGAAGGCAGCTCAGAAAATTGCACAAGCTGTGGGGAGATTTTTCCCGTCTAGACACTTGCACACAGCAAAGGGAACGACTGCCATCTGCATCTCCTCCAAAAAAAGGAAGGGAAAAAAGGGACAGAGCTGAGACTGAAAAGGAAATCCACCTTCATGGCTCTCATTTTGGCTGTGGTATGGCTGATCCAGACTGAATGCCTGCTGTGGGAAGGGAGAGAAAGCTAAGAGAGGTATTGTTGTGTCTAAGGAGGCACAACATTAGGGAGCATGTGAATCCTCATGCAGGGCTCTGTCCTACTGACACAGTGGGAACAGGAGGGAGGGAACTATTTTAGTCCTGTTGAGGCTGCTGAAGAGTAAAAATGGAAGTAATTAAAGGCCTATTCTAGTCTCACTTAAATCTCCGAGTCTTCAGGCCAGAGTTATTTTTGTTACATTGCTTTAATGGTGTTACATTGATGTTTAGACTGGGTTGGATTTTTTAAAATTTTTTTTCTGCTCTGAATTTAGGAAATGAGCCAGCACTTTTCTGTGGCAGTGCACTCACTTTGCTGAAATTTTGCCTGTGAAAGATCGTTCACATTCCAGGAGGAATTTTGCTAAATCCCAAGCAGCCCCAGCATAACCAGTGCTTGGGCAGCTGGGTTACTGCCTTATGTTGTAGAAAGGGCAGGTTTGAATCCCAGCATTAGCTGATCTGAAGCTAGACTGGAAATTATTCCTGCACCTTAGGAAAGGTGCTTGATAAATAATGACCCTCGAGTCTTATTGTCCTCTGTTTTTTCACTGAGAAAAAAACCCCTGAAACTTCACTGGTTAGGAACAAGTACAAAATACAGAGCAAAAGCAGGACAGGTTTTTTTGTAACAGCACCACTGCTGCCCATCGTGTCCTCAGTAAAGGCTGCAGTGGCTGTAAGCAGTGACACGAATGGCCTTCTCTCAACATCACTTTTAGTCTTTCTGCTCCCAAGTTGCCCTGTGCAGCCACTGCAGGCTGCACCTGTGACTGTGTCTCCTTGGTTGGCACCTGTCCCATGTGGGATTAACCCACATCTGCATCCTCGTGTGGCCTCACAACAGTGCAGGGAGTCAACAGGAAGAGACTGGTCTCTTCTCAGCACAGGGATTTGTCCTGTGCAGGCTACTCGGATCTTACAGGTCACTGCAGGTGAGGCAGTGCAAAGAGCACAGAACTTGATGCTTGGTTTTCCAAAAACATCAGTGTTGCTGCCCTCCTGCATTAGGCCTCACATGGCTGTTTCAAAGCTACCAGTTCATATAAACAGAGATACAACGTCCTCAGTTTGCAGAGTCAAGGAGGACTCTCAGCCCAGTGTCCATTAGCTCTGAGCAGTCACAGAAAGAACAGCATGGCAGGAGCTTGCCATGGAAGAGTTCTTCACCTCTCTTGCAAGTGGGTCTGAGCATCAAATCCCAGCTGACACTGACAGCCTGCCCAAAACCTCTCAATCCTTTGCTCCAGAATAACCATTGAGGATCATTCCCATGCAGACCAGTCGCCCCAAGGAGGGAAAGGATGCATTTAACCAGCTCCAGTGAGAGGTACTGACTCGGTTCCTGTGCCCACTGACAATGCCTGTGCTAGCTGGGCCCTGGTACATGTATCACAGGCTCATTTAGCAATGGGGAAAAAGCCTCTCCCTGTCTTCTCAGAAAAGCAATAAAGGACTGAGCCTTTGGACCAGTGGCTCAGGTCAACAGAAAAGGAATTGCTTGGGCATAGTGAGACATCATGAGGGGAAGGATAATTTTCTGGTGTGCAGGCAGGAAAATCAGGTCAGACACTTTGAAACCCACTCTACATGTTTTCATCTCCAAGTGGTATTAACTTGTTATACTCATTTGCAGAGACTGACTGAATGCTACAGGTGTATTTTAGACCTTAGACCATTCTTATTACTCCACCCTGAATTTTCTACAATTCTTGTTTCAATTCTTGAAATCTGTTTTTTCCAACTAGACACAGGGAAACTGCTGAACTCCTCTGGCTCTGAGCAGAGCAAGAGCATTATAGACAATGTGTTTTATGGGCAATTCACTCCTTTATTCATCTTGGCAAGGGAGTGGATTATGTTACATCTCAATGTCCCTTCTGAGCCCATTTTTTACATTTGTACAATCCCTGTAACCCCTCCAGGGATACCAGTCACTATCATGTAAGCTCATCAGACTTGATTTCTTGTGGTTGCCACTCTGTGTGCCTCACACTTCCGTAGGTGTGTTAGAAATAACTGACCTTGTTTTTTCCCATAGCCTACCAATCCTATTTAATTCATCATCATAAGCACTTGCCCAGCAAACGGTGCCACCAAATTCCCATGGCTGTCCATGTTCAGGTTCTCTTTTCTGCTATGTATTGATTGAGAACACAGAAGTGGCACAGAACAGTGACCCTGTGTCCCTGAATGTGGGAGCTTTGCTGGGCCATGGATACCTCCAGGCTCCCAGAGTTCACAGAAGAGTGAATGGGGCTGCTCGATCTCTCTCAATTACTCATTCCAGCAGATTAAGGCTGATTATTCCCTGTTCTGGCTTGTGGAGTTAGTTTCCTGTTCATGCAAGCATGGCTCCTTACAACAAGCTAAGCAAGATTTTGAAGAAAGAGGGCAGCCAGGGCACTTCTAGTCCAGGGACCTGCTGGAGTCAGTTCATTATTAGAGGGCTGTTGGTGTCATTCCCACTGATAAGGGCTTGTGAAGTCCTGCTTTGGGCTTGCTGCTTGCCCTTTCCATAGGATGAAACTCAGAAAGATGTTTAAGCTAAAGCAGGTGAGTAATCATGTGTGTGTTTGCTGGCTGGGATGAATGATGAAGGCAGGTGCTGAAACACTTTTCTGAATCACAGCTACAGCTACAGCTACATTTGAGACCCCCTTTAAAATTCACCTCTGGCTACGTTCAGCTGCATGGCTGATACAAAGGGGTCTGTTTTTCAGTACTTTGTGTTAAAAGCGATCATTCTGTACTGCCAGCAGGAAAGTAAGAAACATTACACACTCATCTCTATTTCGTAAAAAGTTATTTTAGATCCCCAGATGTGCAAACGCCAGCACACCTCACTGGCATCAAGAGCCAATTAACATAACTGATGAGTGAAAGGAAATCAAAATACGGTCAGATCTAACAGACCCAGAGTCAGGAATGTAAATTATATAGTTTCACAATCTTCTGTAAGATGACTTGGTTTGTTCTCTTTCCATTGTAATCAAAAGTGAATTATGATCTTGGAAGGTTCTATCTCTCCCAGATAACTGAAAAAGCTAATTAAAAACAAAAGTCACAGATGTAATCATTGCTTAATTTTGTAAGCATAACATGACCTAATGCTATTATGAGTTCTGAACAAATTTCAATTAGGACTCCAGCTGGTAAACAGATAAATGTGATAATGACATTTTAATATTACTTGATAATTTGTTAGTAAAAGCGATTTTTATTTCAGCCATTCTTAAGTATATAAAATCAGTTTAGATTTAGATATGTTTTTCAGCACAATTAGAGGACAAAAAACCATTTAAATGAGTAGCATTTGAGAAGATCCTCCTCAGAAATGTGTTCTATTTTTATTAGTTAACCAATTTTGGATGTTTTTTAATACAGTCATCATCACTTTGCAGCTTGCTAGTGATTTACATCATTACCAGATCAGAAGAGTAATTAAGACGCATACTTTGTACTCTGCACTGGGAGGAATCACTTCTAGGTTACATTGGCCTTTTGTTGCTTTGTTGTTTCTTGCCTTATTGAGCTTAAGGGAATGTAGAAAGTCATGGCTGTGATGTGGAGTCAATGGCATTTCAGAACGTGGAAAAGCTGAGGTGCAAAACCATAAGCTCTTTCCAGCAGGGTAGGCATTGGTGTAGGTCTGAGAACAACCATGAGTCTGCCTGGATCCCTGTGATACATAAGGGTGCTAGCATGGCTTTGGAGAGCCAAGACCAGTTCCTTACTCTGCCAGACTCTCAATGAAAGGTGAATAAAATACTCAATTTACTGTGTCTCAGTTTCCCTAAATAAAAAATGGACCTGGATAATGACTTGAAGTGACTCCCCTGGAAACCAGAAGTGCACAAGGAAACCACAGTCAAACTGCTGCTCTTTTTTTTTTTTTTTTGAGAGGCAAAGGTGAAAACCTGTGGCTCTGGAAGGATGGTCTCTCCTGCCCAGATTGGCATTCCACGTCTCTGCTGCAAACGGTGCTCAAGACCAGCATTTGATTTCAAGACAGGTGTGGAGTAGCTGCCTGGTAGAGTGGTGACAACTTATCACCTAATCAGCACACAATTCCCCTCTCTCGTGATTTAGAACAGAGATAAAATAAGTTCCGTCACTGAAGGAGCATGGTGGCCTGACAGCATGGAGGGAGGAAATCCAGTCCGAAATTCAGACACGGAAGGAAGGTGCAATGCAAGGCTCTCCCTGCTGTGCTTCTAACCAGTCTTAACCTTGTCCTCACGGAACCACCCCTAATGTGGGAGCACTCAGCATCCACTGCCTGGCCTCTGTGCTGAGGGGACCCACCTGCCACTCGGATGACAATGACGCACATCATGTGGACACCTATATTTCATTTGCCTTCATTTGCATGCAGCAGCCTTCCTGAGTTCAGAGTTATTTGATGGCAGAGACAACAGAAGCTGTCACTACCCTGAAATAAAATTCTTGCTATCCTTCTGTAACATGATTTTTCCCCATTCCTCCTTCAATTTATCCATTTTAAATATTTATTATATACCCTGTAAGGTTACTTTTACTCTTGAAAGAGCAAGGGTTAAGCTTTCTTCTTTTTAAACAAGAGGAAACATTGAAATAAATCACTTTTCTCAGCAACAGTAACAATAACCTACAAAAAAGAGAACAAAATCCAGTATAAAAACATACTTTTCTTAGTTAAAAGTGGAATCATTCTTGGGACTGAAAGCTCTCCTGACTAGCTGTTGTGTCTTCTCCATTATTTACTCAGATCACAGTAGCAACTGGAGGTTTGAAATAAAATACAAAATTGCATGTGCTAAGCCCTGTAAGATGCAGTAGGAGATCACAGTCCGTGTAGGCAACAGAACACTCCGAGAAGTGGAACGTCACTGTGTCCATGTGAGAGAAAAACATGTGGAGAAACAAAGTGACTTGGTTACACAGGAGGTGGCAGATGCAGTTCGTGGTGAGGTCAGGACTGAAACGATGCTCTCAGAGCATTTGTATAGCTGTGAGTTCATCCTTCCTGATGGGAATTCATGTGAACCTCCCAAGACCTGGGTCATCACTCTGATCCCCGAGTGACTATTAGGAGGATTAGTGAGATGCTGTTTTCTAACTTGACATTTCTAAAATGTAAGTGCTTATCTTTGAGGCGGTTACGTGGAATTCAACTGTGTTTATGGAGAGCCAGTCAATACTATCCATAATACCTGGGGCATGATTCATCTGACCTAAATGTGAGTGTCTGCTTTAGAATAAACTGACTGATGCCTTATGGCTATATTGACCAGATCTCCAGTGAGTGTAACAGGAATGCAGCCAACAGAGACAACCTAATTTAAAGAGATGAATAACACCCCATTTCAGTCTGTGCACAGTGATGCCTTTGCAAAAGCTCTCCTGTCTTGACAAATGCTGATGTGTTGCTGAAGTTGGCAACCATAGTGCTGAGATCCTAAGCAGATGCAGGGATCTGAATAGACTGTAATAAAGTTAGCCAATGGGAGACGTATTATGCCAGAGCCAACACAAAATTGGCAAAACAATCTTTAGACTGCTGCAATCTGCATCACAGAAGTCTTTTTCTGTGTAGTATAGCTGAGTTTTTTTATTGTCTGCATCTGGAAATGGGCTTGGCTGTCTTAGAGCATGCCCTAGCAAAGGAGGCTCTCCAGACACCCGAAGAAATTCAAGAGAGCTTGAAGGGTGAATGATAAGTGGAAGATATTCATTATTTTGACCATCTGACCAGTCTGTGCCAAAGTTGCATGGCTTCAGGTAGAATAAGGTCCATCTCTGCTGGGCGCCGATGTGGCTCCAGTGTTTTGAAAGCCTGGAGGAAATGCTTACAACAAGCCATGAGACTGTCCTCAGCTGCATAATATCCCCTCAGATAATGAGACACAGCTCAGCCTCAGCCATGGGAGTGGGATCTGGTCTTTGGCACTGCCCAGAGCACAGGACAGGCCAGGTCATCCATGGAGGTCTCACAGAACAAGGTGGCTCCAGCATGGCTGTCCCAGCAGTGATTTCAATAGGGTCCTATAGAGGTTTCCTTCTTCAGCTCTGAGTTTACTTCTTTTAGTGCTTATCCTCACCTTACTTCTCTGCTGAAGCCTACTGAGGTTCATTCATATGAAGTACATCACACATTCCTAGAGGCAAGTCATTTCTTAAGCCCTCTTTTCCACTTTGCTCTTCACACAAGATTTCACTGATTGCTGTCCACATCAGACACTGCATATCAGATAAAATATAACCAGCAATTCCTTCCTTCAGGAACTCTATCTGACCCCTACTGCTTTGTTTATGCTTAGCATGCCAATTTATTGCCCGTCTGCCTTTTATCCTATTCTCATTCCCTCCCTTATGCTCCTTCTCCACTCAGAGGATGTATTTTTTTTTCTAAAATATAGGCCTATTTTTGTCTTAATTTATCAAAACCCATTGCTTTCAACCCTGCACATGCTAAATGCAGTACTTAGAGTCAAACTTCGATGATGCCAGACCCTTCCTAATCCCTTCCTTCAGCTCCTTTGTCACTGCACTAACCATAATGACATATTCCAAACCAGCACTCCACCCTCAGCTCTCTTTGACACCATCAGCTGTATCTTCCATGACCCAATTCTCTCATACCTTTTTCCCTATCTGTAGCTCTTTCTTCTCCATATTTCTCATTTGTTCTCCAAAGTGGTAATTCTCTTCTAGAAATGAAATATTTGTGGCTCTTCTCCTGCCCTATTCTTTTACCACAAAAGTACAGCAACAAATCTATTTCAGTAGAGTAGAATATACAGAATATCTGTAAGAATATAGAAGATATAATTGTATGGAATATATAATTCAGCTGCAGCAGCTGTATTTGACCTCAGAAGCATTGCTGTGCCCTGAATATTCTAGAATTTGTATTTTCTTTTATGTGCTTCTTCAAACATTTTTATGCTTCATAAGCCCCATGAGTACCTGTGTAACCACTCAATGACCACAAATCACAGAGAGGAAAACTCAGCACACTCCCTTATGTATTGAAGCCATCCTACTACAGATTTGCTTCCTTAGTTCAATATTTATTATAGGGTTTTTGCCTTTCTTCTGGTTTCTGCATACCCTAATTAACTGGACCTCATTTAAACACTATTTTATTGCCAGGGTATTCAGACAGTCCTGAAAACACCATATTGACTGATATTGTTGAAAATCTGGCTTTTTAGTGGTCAGCAACTCTTCCTCCAATTCATCCTTCCAATCTCTCAACAAGGTCATTTTTATACTCTGGCGAATCGAATAGATTTTTTAGTATTCCTGTTGTTAAATTGCTCTGACATCAACTGATTCTCACATCAAATGTGAAGGTACGCAATTATTACCATCCCTCCTTTATCAAGGAGGAAAGAAAGGGCAGCACTCCCAGAGCACTGAGCATGCCCCTCAGGTTAGCCTCCCCAGGCTCTCTGTACAGAGACAAGCTCCTCCAAAGGGCAGCATTAGAAAAGCCTGCTGAGATGAGCCTACTAAGATGAGTCAGATAATTCAGCTGGCTAAATTAGACTCTTCAACTGAGTCAGTGGTAGCACTCCTAATGGCTTCAGAGGATGTATATTCCAGCAATTAGAAACAATGTGTAACTGGAGTTCTATATAATTAGCTATACAAATTGCAGCAATATACAATAGGTTGCTATGTCTTAAATAAGCAATGAATAAGTACAGTGTGACTGGAGCTCAAGGTTATTCTTGTCTTCAATTACCTCCTACAAGAAGCCTGCAGGGCTTTGATTTCCAAAGGGAGATGAAGTTTGTCTTTGTTAAGCCTATTATAACCAGATGACAATTCTTTAGGCCTGGCTTAGTATTCAACTTGGGCACTTCTTTTCTGTCTGCCTTATGTATTCCTTGATTATTGAATCTCATTTTGTGCAGTGACATTTCTGTTTTTCTCCCCACACCTCATTTCTATTCTTCTCTAAAATCTTACAAAGCTATGATTGACAGGGAACTCCAGAGGCCAAAGCAGGATGGCATCAATGTTGGATCAGGTCCCTCAAGGCCTTTGTGCTGCCTCACTTTGAATATCTCCAACGATGGAGGCTGCACAGCCTCTCTGGATCTCTTATATTTGTCCACCCTCACTGTGAAGAACTTTTATAGCTAATTGGTATTTCTAGTTTCTGTTTGCTGTACCCTGTGTCTTCCAGCTCTTAATCTGGCTTCATCTCTTTTTTAAACTGTCTTTGGGTAATTGAAAATACTAACATTATTCCCTTTAGCCTTCTTTTTTTGCAGCTAAACAATCTTGGCTTCTGAAGCCTCATCTTGTCCATCACATGATTTGGTCCCTAACCATCCAACTGAAGCGCTTTAACTCATTAATGACTTTGTTATCCTGTGAAGCCCAACCTGAACACAGTAGTATGGATATGTTCTCTTCACAAGTGGAAAGCAGAGGGGGAAATCCACTTGCTCAGACTCTCAGCTGTGTTTCTGCCAATGCAGCCCTTTGTGCAGTTGACACTTGTCACTATAAAGCTGGTTGGCAAAACTCATGTTCATCTCCTTGTCCCTCAGCACCCCAGGTCTCTTCTGCAGGAATGATTCCTAGTCAGCCACTCCTCAGCCTGAGCTGTTGCCTTTAATTATTCCAGCCCACATCCTTTGTTTCCAGGAACAATTTCCAAACCTTGATCTCAACGTACACCTGAAAATCACAGATTCTAAGACTGCATGTCAGATCCATCACTAATGGCTGTTGGCAGAGCTCTGCTAAAGCAAATGGAACAAATAACATTTATACAGCAGAAGATCTTGATCTTGCTTTCTTTTTAATCCTGATATTTTTTCTCTGAACACCCTCCTTAATGGTATAAACATCCAATCTTCATTTCTATTCTTACTGTGCTTTTAGCTTCAGTATTAACTTGTGGTAATGATTTAATTTTGACTGGTTTTTAATCTGAGATGCTTGATTCAGCTTGCTTCTTTCTTTAACAGGATCTTTATTTCACACTGCATGTTGTAAATATGCTGATAAATGTGTTAATTGAAATGACTGTCAGATATACTGAAAATGAATCCTTGCAGGAGTCCTACCCAGAGAGTGTATTCATAGCTAATTCTAAAGCATAGATCTGTACAAGTTCGACTGTTTTTTGCACTATAAAGAAACAGCAATGAATAACTGGCTGTGAAGCACAAAGACACACGTGCATAGGGATGCACACACCAGTGCACACTCTCAAGGAAATAGTTTAGGTAGACTCATTATAATGGTGGACAGCGTGGGCAGTTTTGTAAGTAAGCTGAGCTCTAATCAATCTGTCTAATGCCTTTCACAATATCATTTCATTAGCGGCCCAAAATAATCATTCGCTCATCTGCTCTTCAGCTGCTGGGTTTGATTTGTGTTCTTTTATTGTGGGAGCTAATGTGTATCCCAAAAGAGCATTTCCTATTTATTGCTTATGTGCTAAGAATATGTACTGCCTTTATTTTATAGACATTAGAGGGTGAAATCCAGTGGGGGATTTCTACAGAGTATGGTATGTAAAACAGTTAAATTTTTGTACAGTTGAAATGGCTTGAATATTCACTGAGTTATCAGCCATCTTCCCCACATGAACCAGGTTAATTAACATCCTGCAGAAGCCCTTAGGCATTTTTATTACAATTCTTCAGGCTGTATTCCACCTTAATTTAGACCTCAGTTTTCAATAGTTTAAAGGTAATTTGAATGAAGAAGTAGATAGTGCAAAAATCTGCCTTCCACTTTCAACAGTCTCTGTCCATCTAGAGAGAATGGGAGGGGAGATGTAATCAGAGGGGTGAAAGTTCCCTCTGATACAGAGGAGAGCATAAAAAGAGCAGAACCATGGAAAAAACAGTGTCCAATAAGGAACAATGAAATCCTTGGGCCAGTGTGACCGATATTCCTGTCTTCATTTTTTGATTCCTGTCCTTAATCAATTACCTTTTTCTTCCCCCTAACACTTCCATAATGTCATTCTAAAGTCTTATCCACCTTGATAATTATGTTTACATTTCCCTCTATTTACATGCTGCATTTATTCACATCCAGTTTGTATTTATTTGTTTTCATGTTAATAGCTGTCATTATTCAGACAACACGTTACAGCTGCCTTGCTGAGACACCAGCGTACCTCCATAAGGGACGTGGGTGTTTTGCATGCCAGACTGACTGAAGCTCTCTCTAACCTCTCTTCAGGATCCTCCACAGGCTGGCTCACTATGTCTCAGATCAGAAAAGCTGTCTGAGGAGCTTAGCTTCTTTGTGGATGAGTGGAACAAAAGGACCTTTCACCATTCCTTTCTCCAGGTCAAAAACTGGGCCACAAACCCCATGTTGTCCGAGGGAACATAGCTGACCAAGAAGGAAGAGGAAGAAGCATCTGCAGCTGAATTTTGTCTCTCGTCTTCTGGCTAGAACCCTTGTGAGAAAGAAGCAAGTCTGGGACCAAGACTTTCATCTGCCTGAGAGAGGTGCTGCAGTTCTTATTCTCTAGGGGTGTTTTTCCACCAATGTGATCTAAAATATTCATGGGACTATACTCTGCTGAAGATGAGCCACTGTGCAAAAAACAAATGTATGATATCTGAATCCATAAGGACCCTGATTCTTTAGCCTATTTAATGGGGCTGTGGCAGAACAGTACTGGATTCTTTTATCTATTTCCAGTGCCTGTGGGTGTATTTCATGTAATGACCTTTCTGGGTGAAAAATACATGCTGTTTCTGAAACAGGTACTTCTGCTGATTGCAAGGTGGTTCCTCATCAGCTAAAATAAGATATTCTCCCCACCACTGAATTATCACGGAGTGGTTTCATCTCTCCCAGAAGACATAAGAACATCATTTATACCATCTTTGGTGGAAAAATGCCTAGGATTTGTGTTTCTGCCTCCTCAGTCAGTTGTGACCCCAGGCTCCACTGCAGGAGGTACATTCCTCCTGCTCTTAACTTGTTTGAGTTCTCCTAGTGGATTGGTCTCAGACGCTTTTGGTGTCTCTTTGTCCACCTCTGGATTGCACCTGAGCATCTTAGCTCTCCACGATGAAAGGGCAATGCAGCTTAGCTGCTGACAAGGGCAAGTAGCTGTCCCAGTGCTCGGCCTTAACATGGGCCTCACAGTCCCTCAGGTATTGTCATTCCTTGGTAGTTTTTACTGTCTGGCAGACTTAGTAGGAACAGTGACACTCTCTCCAGTATTTTTTTCTCCTCCAGTAAGTTAGGTTCCCTTGGTAATGTTAGGAGTCCTTCTCTGCCCATCCCAGTTTGAAATCAGTATTCTTGAATGTGGTTACACGCTGCATCCCACATTAATTTCAGCAGAGCCCTATGTTAATCCTTCAGTATCTCTCCTGATATAACCAGTCATCTACTACCATCTCTCCTGTCACTTAAATGTCAGAAGAAAAATGTGTTTGCACGAGCAGATCGCCCAAGTCATTTTAGATTATACAACAAGATGGTAGCTCACAGATCATAAAGGGTTTTACTAACCTTGGCAATGCTGAACAGAACTTGAGTTGTCTGACATGTTGCTCGCAAAAAAACTTAAAACTGAATTTCAGACTTTTGCTATTTACAGCACCTAATTTTTCTTCTCTCAGCTATTTTCTCTGGAATGTCAGGGAATTCTCTCACTTCCACCTCTTTCCAGCTTCTTTGCAGTGGTGACACAAGTTGTCATTTTATTTGTACCTACAGAGATTTCTTGTTTTATAAGGGCATTGAGGTTGTCTTCTACCCAACTTCAAGGTCATCTGATGACTTTAAGATGTCTGGATGTGAAACAGTGGTACAGCAGGACTAGGGAAAGGATCATCACCCTGTACTCAGCACTGATGAGGCTGCACCTTGAATATGTGCCCAATTTTGGGCCCTTAGTGCAAGAAAGACATTGAGGGGCTGGAGCGAATCAAGACAAGGGCTGAGGAGGGGTCTGGAGCACAGGTCTGAAGAGGAGCAGCTGAGGGAGCTGGGGGTGTTTAGCCTGGGGAAGAGGAGGCTCAGGGGGACCTTATTGCTCTCTACAACTCCCTGAGAGGAGGTTGTACAGAGGTGAGGGTCAGCCTCTTCTGCTGGGTAACAAGCCACAGGACAAGAGGAAATGGTTGTCTGTTGCACCAGGGAAGATTTAGTTTGGATATTGGGAAAAAAATCTCTTCACAGAAAATGCTATCAAGCACTGAAACAGACTGCCCATGGAAATACTGGAATCACCATTCCTGAAGGTGTTTAGAGACGTGTAGATGTGGCACTTAGGGACATAGTTAAGTGGTGGAGTTAGCAGTGCTGGGTGAACAGTTGAACTTGAAGATCTTAGACATCTTTTCCAACCTAAATGATTCAGTGATTCTATGATATGAGAAATTATTAAAATTCTGTACCAAATGAAGTTATATTACCCTAAGAATGACCTGAGAATCTTATATTCACACTGATAAGTTCTGCATCCAGCTCTGGGGTTCCCCAGCAGAGGAAGAACATTGACCTGTTGGAGCAAGTCCAGAGGTGGCCACCAAAATGGTTAGAGGGATGGAGCACTTCTTCTTTGAGGAAAAGCTGAGAGAATTGAGGCTGGTCAGCCTGGAGAAGAGAAGATTTTGGGTCAATCTAATTGTGGCCTTTCAGTACCTGAAGGCAACTTACAGGAAAGATGGAAAAAAACTTTTTACAAGGACATGTAGAGACAGGACAAGGGGGAATGGCTTCAAAGTGAAAGAGAATAGGTTTAGGTTATATATTAGGAAAAAAATCTTTACTATGAGGGTGGTGAGACACCAGAACTGGTTTCTCAGAGAAGCTATGGATGCCTCATCCCTGAGAGTGTTCAAAGCCAGGCTAGTTGGAGCTCTGAGCAACCTGGTCTACTGGCAGGTGACCCTCCCTATGGCAGGGGGCATTGGAATGAGATGATCTTTAAGGTCCCTGTCAACCCATACCATTCTATGATTTTATGTTAAATGTTGCAGATTTGGGGCACGGCATCCTGGGCTAAGACGAGTAGCAATAACCCCGATTATTGAACTCATACCATGTCAGTGTTTGGTTATCAGACTGATACCATACGGTTACTGGTTCTTTGGACTTTGTTCTTTGGTCTGAGCCTCTCATCTTTTGGTTGGTCTGCTGTTTATATACAACACTGAAAACACAATAAGAAACACTTGAGCATTTATCAAATGGTTTAGAACAACCTACAGACAAAACAGCTGATATCACTGAATTTCATCTCAGGAAGTGAAGGAAAGCTATAAACCCTGCAAGGTAAACCCAGCTGCAAAAAGTAATGAGGGCCTTTAATATTCCTGCTTCAAACAAATTCTTGAGTTTTGCCTAAGATGGAATTCTGAAGTCCATGCAATGACATTCACATCAAGCTGGAAATTATCAAGTTATTTTTTCACTTATTCAATTGCTAATATAAAATTTCCAGTCAATGTTTTTCCTTAGTAGAACCATTTTTGTGCAGCTCCCACAAAACTGAAACCAAAAAGCTAACAAGAGAAGTTACCATGTTATATCTTTTTCTTTCTTTCTTTTTTTAATTTCAGATTATAATATTTATTCTTTAGTAATATTTATTTGGGCTTTGTTGGTAAAAGGAAGCTGAATTTTTCAGAGCTCAACTGTCACTACTGAGTCAAGGGGCTCCAAATACAAATACAGAATTTTAAATTTTATCTAAAAGGATTATAGTGGGAGCCATTAAAACATTAGGAACTTTTGAACATCCTCCACACAAGGGATTAAAAACAGTTGTTCTTTTCTGAAAACTTTGTTTATACCTGCATACTATAGGAGGTCTGGATTCTCCACTCTTCAGTGGTTTCTTGTTCTTTAACCAAAGATAGGATCCTGTTACTGAGGCTGAGACCTGCAAACTCCTGAGAATTGATCTGAGAGTCTAGAACATATTAAATGAGTGCAGGCCAGAAGGCTAACTGCAAGAATGACTTTCAAATGGAATTCTTGTACAAAATCTATGATGCTGCTGAAATCCTTTCTTGGAGGAATAGCAAGGGTTATGTGGCACAGATTGAAATCTGGCAGGAGAGGAAGGGATTATGGCATACAGTGAACAACAGCAGGGAGACAGCCATGTCAAAAGTTCATATGCAGTATGTGATATCAATAGTTTACAACACACTTCCATTCCCTTTTCTCTATCAACAAAGCTGTCTACAAGCTGTTTTCAAGGTTTGCCTAGTTCACTGGCTTTGCTACACCACAAATTGATGAAATATTCTTACATGTGAATTGATGGTATGTCATGTATGTGTATCTTCATTGTGTCTCCAGTGCAATGTAGCAGGACCCATTGGCTCTATTCAGCAGTGCCAGGTAGCATCCCTTGAAATCATCATATCCATGGCTCTGTTATTGTCACTGAGATCTCTGAACATATTTTTCTTCTTTTTATCAGCCCATCCTTATGCATCAAGTGACAGGAGAGTAAACCCCTTTGAATATGTGTGTTTGTATGTGTCTGTGTCAAAAATTGCTGGGGGTGAGCCTTCAGAATGTAAAGAAGTTTTGTTAATTGCCTAAGGCATTGGAGGGCTATCCCAGTTTGATAAGTCTCCTAGAGAGGATTTTCAGTGAAAGAAACTGGAATGCAGGTTTGCTTGATTCCCAATGGCACAGAGGTATGAGGAAGAATAGATTACATTTCCTATCTTTCCTTCTGAGTACAGTACTTGCATGGTGCACAAGATGAGATATCGATGGTCTAAGGGCATGGCTCTCCCAAGACCATGTTTTTGAAAACCTTATCAGTGCTCTTTCTGGGATGAATAACTGAACAACAGAAATTATCATCTAGATATGAACTGGGAGGATAAAATGGTAAATCACCAACTTGAGATATATTCATTTTTAAATAGAAGCATGAAGAAGGGTAGTCTGATCTGTATAGACTGCCACATTCTCAGCTATTATAGACAATTTTAATTAGGACAACAAACCGGGGCTAGAGATCTTGAATGCGGTTCTGTGTATTTACAAGCATGCACTAAACCTGTTATCCCTGGGCCTGGGAGCAATCAGAGATGGTTTCCAGTCCCATCTCAGCACCCCCAGACCAATCTCTATGTTCTGAGACCCTCTCTGTCCTTGTCCCATGCTGGTCAGCTTACTCTAATTGATTTACTCAGCTTGTTCTCTTTTCCTACTTATATTCCTGGGCTGCACTCTCCTACACACATTCACACCCACACACCTTTCCCATAATAAATAGTCACTGAAACACATCAACTTAGAGAACTGAAACTTTGTGTTGGGTGGATATGCGTATTTTACTCTCCTTCCTTCCTTCCTTCCTTCCTTCCTTCCTTCCTTCCTTCCTTCCTTCCTTCCTTCCGTCCTTCCGTCCTTCCGTCCTTCCTTCCGTCCTTCC